>JAVYIG010011630.1:0-59266 GCA_035222895.1 Strongylocentrotus droebachiensis | reverse complement strand
TCTTTTTAAAAGTGATATTACAATGTCATGACTTATACCGATACAATAGTTAGAAGACTTAAATAAAATAGGGACCATTAAAAGCGGAGTGCGGTATAAATGTGTGTGCGTGCACGCGTGTGTGTGTGGGTGCGTGTGTGCGTGGGTGCGTGTGTGTATGTGTGACAGAGAGAGAGAGAGAATACAAAGAGGAAGATACCAATACAAGCGGGATAAATCGAATGGTGAAGTTTGGGGAAAGAGGAAGGTATCAAGAGAGGGAAAGGATGAAGAGATGATGAGATAAATGGAGAGAAAGACAAAATGAGAGGAGGATAGAAAGGATATTAACAGAACTGCGACGGGGAGGAAAGAGAATGACAGGTATAGGAGGGGTGGAATAGGATAAAACAAACACAAAGATGAAGAAGAAAAAGAATCAAAAGAGATATGGGATTGAGTAAGAAGGGCGAAAGAAAATAAAATAAAGAGAGAATCAGATAAAGAGTGAGAAAGAAAGAGATAGAGAGAGAGAGCGTGGTGTATATGGGGTGAATTAAAGAGTGAGTAAGTGAGGGTGTTTGGATAAAGAGAAGTCTGAACAAACACGCACACACACACATATATATATCTTTATATATATATATATAGTGAGATAGAGGGGAGAGAGAGAAGGAGATAGAGAGAGAGAGAGAGAGAGAGAAAGAGGCAGAGAGACAGAGAGAGAGAGAGAGAGACTTGACTGAGATTGATCAGGTAGAGACCATCACTGGACTGTGGTCACTTAGGTGTGAAGAATTCGAAAACATTGGCGTAACGGGCTGGTGAAACATTATCTCAATCGATAGAAAGGAGGTGCACCCTTTAAATGCCTGGGGACCCTTTTCCACGAAAATGCATCCACTTTACTCCAAAGAGATTCCGCCCCGTTTCTTTCAAGATCCCTTACAAATGCAACCAATGAAATGAAAGAGAATCAAGATGGGGCTAAAGATCAAGGAATGATTAATATATGAGAAGAAGCAGAAGAAGCAGAAGAAGAAGAAGAGGAAGAAGAAGAAGAAGAAGGAGAAGAAGAAGAAGAAGAAGAAGAAGAAAAATACAAAAGGAAGAAGATGAAAGGAGATGAAGAGAGGATGGGAAGAGTAAGAACTGTGATTATAACTGTGGTTATAAGAAGAAAAGGATGGAGTAGGAAAAGAAGAAGAGGGAAGGAAAAGGAGGAAGTGGGGGACACGCAAAAAGTTTAAAACTGGCGAGGCAGCTGTTTAACAAGGTAATTTGAGTTGTAATTGTTATTGATATATTGACCTGGCCTATTTCAATATTCTTTTAAGAGGACACAATCTCGTATCCATTTCTGAGAAATCAAAAATCATTGACGTGCCTTGTGTAGTATAAGTACAAGACGTTTCTGGGACATTTTGACTACACAGACATACATTTCAGAGGAGAGAATGACTATCCACGAGTTGTTCGAACAAATATTAAATATTTTCTACAACCTAGAGAATAAATTGTTCTTCAGATTTCAGAATTTCCAAAGAGTTTTGGAAGTAGTGGTAAAAAGAAAGAAAACATAAGTTGTTCTCACTAGGAATTGTTTAATAACCGTTTAACAACCCGCTAGCAACGGAGATGACCTTCTTATAAAGTAAGGTATCTTTGTCGTATAAGTCCTGTGATTCAACCAAAGGGGTCAGCTTTGAATCTTGCTAAGCGAGGAAAATCCCTAAAGCATTAACCAATGACGTATCTGGTGTCACTAAGCGTTGTTGAGTACCACTGATGTGCTACGTCAAGCGTCCAAAATAGTTAGTCTTCTTCATATCCACAACCTCTGAGAATTGCAGGGCTGAAAGCGACAAAGACGGCGATGTAAGAGATTCGATACAAGTATTACAAATACGTGTTTTTGCAAAGAATAGGGGAATGATCGGGGCAATAGGGATACTAGAGGCAGAGAGAGAGAGAGAGAGAGAGAGACAGAATATGTGTATATGATTTGAATAGCTCAAATAAATAGTGTTGTTTTATGTAGTTTAAATGGTTTTAAATGGGTCAAAGTACGAGTTACAAATAGGCTATTTTCTGACCTCCGGTATGTTTCAAACATTAGATAAGAAACATCACTCTGAATGTCACTCGGCGTGCAAATACTTCCATCATTATTCTACTTGTTTGGTAGCCATTCAAATTAAATTAATCTATTGCCCATGGATTTTCTACGTAAAGGAGTGAATGAACCAAATGATCTGAAAGGCAAAAACAATTCTTTCTCTCTATGAATAATATCCCCGAAAAGCGAGTCACATGAATGGTAAATACGTGGAATCGTAGCAGGCGATTGACTACAGGGTTGGGCCTGGGCTTTTACTAGATTCCACTATAAAAAATACGTGGTGGCGGGTATAAAATGACTTTTCCCACCTACGGAAATGTAAATATTTCATTCATTTAAGTTTTCACCTTAAAGGCGTTAATCCTGTTCTCCAAGTCAAATGTCATTCATGACCAAGCATGCCTGGGAGAGAAAGAATGAAAGATCATTAATAGGAAACCATTAGAAGATCAGTGAGCACGTATTATGCATAAACGATCTTTTCGCTCAAAATTAAGGAGGGTCTGCGCTGGTATAAAAAAGGGGATTAATCTAGACATTTACCTCCTTTATCATTAACTCGATATAAATACTGAAGAATAAATTTGGACTGGGAAGCACTTTTTGTAATAAAGGAAATTAGCCCTTTGTACTATTATGCAAACCCTACATGAAATGTGCTGTGCTGACACGAGTCAAAATGGGTAATTATTTATTTAACTTAATTGTCTAGCTTTAGATAAACCGTTGGGAAGAAACAATAACACCATGCTCTTTGATTCTAGCATTGTTGTATATAAAGTATTTACTTTTAGGGATTAAAACGATCGATATAACATGATTAATATTGCAAAAGATTAAAAGTCACTCTGTTCTTACACCACACTATTTTAGTTTATTTTCTTCAAAACCTACTTTGTTAGATGCAGATAAATAAAAACTCCCACACACCGACGTACTTTTCAATAAGTTTGCACACAAAAAGAAGAAAAGAAAGCAGGAACTAACTCACCAACATCTTATTTAGTTTTTTAAAACCATTTATTGTAAGTTTAACTCCATCAACGTTTTTTTTTCGTCCTTCACCTTTTTTGCCTTTTGAACGTCAAATTTACATCATCTGATATCATATCTCTTTACAGAGACGCCTAGTGTTGGGCGGCATCCTTTCATGTTACTAAACAGGTAAAATAATATGAAAAACAGCTCCGATTAGGAATCAACACCATAAAGCTCTCTCAAACGATTCTTGTAGGCTTAATCTATTGGAATGTGACATCAATTTAGTTTCCATGGAAACAATGAGATGTGATATGATGGTTGGAGGGAGATAATAATATTTCAATTTGATTCAGTACCTCGTACCTGGCAGGGTAGAATAACCCCAGAAGATTTCCATTTTTTAGTGGAATTTGAATTAACCTCTATTGCTCGGGTATACTCGGTCATACTCTATTGTATTGATGGAGAATCAGAATCATTTTGCGACTTGATCCGCGGCGGGCCCTACTAGACAGATATCGTTTACGACATTGAGCAGAACGGGGGCTGCTTTTGAGGGTCACAGATACAAACATTTTGTAGCAATTCATCATCCTAAAGCGCGGTGGTATAACTTGACTCTACCAAACCAGACAAACAAGGTCTTGAAGGCTTTATTCTTTAACAGTGACAGACCCAGGAGCGGATGAGTTTAATTGAATCCCCCCCGTAGGTTGTAATGAATTTGTTCGCACAGCGTATCGAATTATCTCGTCTCGTGAGGGTATAACCGGTCATCATCACAGGTCGCAAGGTTATCGTTACACGACGCGTTAAGTTGAAGGAACATTATCACTTTTCTTTCCAATTCTGTCTGGACGGAGGCATGGTAGCAGGCAAAGATCAATTTTCATGTTCTTTCTGTCGTATCTTTGCAATCGAGCGGACGAAAAATAAGCCTACATATTCGTGAAACACAGGTCATACCCAACAAGGTTAAACGTTTGGCCTCCTTCATTAAAGGAAAAAGTTCAATATCAGCGAAACTCTGTGCCACATGAGTATATAGTTTACTATCTTTACACAATATGCAATTCATGTTTTTTTGTAATGCTTCATCAGTTTGGAAGTAAATCCTGTAACAGTTAATCAAGTTGATGACATTGAATAATGATTTCATTATTATGTCACATGATAATACACAAACTAATGAGGGGTATTAAAGGAATCTCAAGTTGTATTAGTTTTTGTTACGTTTTTAGCTCGTTTCATTTCCCAATTTAAAACAAAATAGTTGATCTTTTTGACATCACCTCTTGTTGGCATTTACGCAATAATATAATGTAATTTCTTTTTTTCGTGCAATAAAGAGAAAAGAGAGTCATCTAGCATGTGCATTCAAACATCGACAAAAAATCTCAGAATGGAAAAGTTACAAGATGTTTCTTTGTTGCTACGGCATTAAGTGGTCGCCAAAAAGGCCGTCCTAGATTTAGCATTGCTTTATCTTTCCCAAGAGACGGAGCATTTGTTTTCAAAATGCAGCTGTCTGGGATTTGGTGAACACCTTGCTTACCTCCGGGACATTAGGAAATGGGACAAATTGAAAGGACTTCGCAGTAACGTTCTCCTATTTGACCCGCTAAAGTGAGTTTCTAACTTTCGAAGAAAAATCTTTAAGAGTGAATGGCTCATCAAGATGGCTCGGGAGCTGTCTATATTAATCAATATTTCAGGTTCCTCATTTCAGAGCTATCTCGACAACACCGCCTTGTGGTGATCAATGGGCACCGGTTCACACTCTGGAAATGTATCATGCAATTGATTGATATTGGATTTCTTAATTTGATGAATGCTGCTAAAATTCAGCGAGTGAAAGAAACATGTAAATGAAAAAGATATAAAGCATGAATGGGGAGAAGGGAAGAAAAAGATAAAGAGATATTGGGTAGGAAGAAAACGCTCTGTGACGGATCAAATGAAAGTAAAGATTCTTGAAATTAAAGATAAGAGTGGTGAAAATAGGATGGTGGTGCTTGAAGAGGAGGGGAAAGGGAGTTTACTAATATTTTTGTAGTAATTTTGGAACAAATAATTACACTTTTTTTCTTCTTAATTAAATCAATAAATAGTGAGCTACAAAAATAGGAAAAAAGAGGTATTCTTTGTTTCCACAATAATTTCACATAAAAACGGAATTGTTACCACAATGGGACGTTCAGACCTTTTCTAGTTTTTTCTCAAACATTGCCATTCACACTATCTTTGTTTTACCTTATTCAAACATTTGATAACAGTGATTATGTAAATAATTTTTTTAAAAGCTTACAATTAACAAGCAAAGCCTGAAGATAAACCAAAAGTCAAATTACGTAATATCGGGCAAGTACTGTTGTTTTCACTCGAAAGAAAAAAGAAGAACACATAATTGACTGATTTTGGACTTCACTTGAACAGCCTTTTAAATTAAAATCGCGGTCACATAACTTTATCAAAGATCTCCAAGTAATGAAACAGCTATGCCTTAACCTCCCCTTATGCAACAAAAAAATTGCCTACAACTTCAACGTAAAATGGTATTAAAATCACGGCTATCTAAATGTCAGCAATAAGGCAGTTAGTTTAATCTGTAAATAATTTGTGGACACAGGGGAAAAATTATGCATCTTCTTTACACGTCCCAAGAGTTAAAAACCTCTCATGTAAGACATTGATGACACTGTATTTCAATAAAGATCTAAAGCACTCTTGCTTAGTACGCCCTGTAACCACACACCATTATTGGGTTGGTTTAGACGGGGGCTGTTTATAATGAATTATTCATCTACTAGAGATAGCGATTCCCCAGACCCTTGAAGAAAATCCGTATCCCTTCTTCTTCTCAATCGCACAATGTCTCAACGAATTTCTTCTAAATCTTCAGTCATAGAAAGTAAGTGTGGTAATGGGATGAGGAGCAAGGGAAGAGTAATCGTGTAAGCTGGGACTCTTTGCTTACCGATGTTGCATAATTGATGTCGGACTCCACCACGTGTAGTAACCATACATTTACTGTAAATGCCAATCCTCTTTGACAACCCTAAGATAGGCTAGTAGGTCTCGCCTCGTTGAGTTGACACATCTTTTATTTTCTAATTGCATTTGACAAAATGTTTGAAGCTTATACAAACGAGAAAGTCTATTAAAGAGAGTCAATTTAACGATTTAGATTTAACGCACGTGTAAGCGATTTAAATGTGTATTTGTATTCTTACATTTGACATGATTGAGATAAAAATCATACCAAGTGATTTTTCTAATCAATGATCGTAAAAGTTGCACTATGATGCGATAGATTCCATATAAATTTCCTGTTAAACTATATCCAAGTAAAACTTCGACAACGACTTACTCGACACCGGCCGATAAACGACAAAAATCTCGGCCAATGGGAACTGATACTTTTTCATTGGACTATCGTCGGCCTGGTGTCTGTCTCGTTCGTGTGACAGGGATGCGACTCTAGAGAAGGGTGTAAGGGGGGGGGGGGCATAGGCTTGGAGTATTGGTCAAGAACCGCGCATTTTTTCTAGCATCTGAGATTCACGATAAATGTCTCATTACAATGCACTTGACACGATGTAAAGACATTACTCAACGTCACATGAACACGTACGCGCACACACACACACACACACATACCACACATACGCACACACACAGCACACATACACACGTACACTCGAAAGACCGTACTGCGGGATGGCTTTTTGTTCTGAAGTGTTCCATCGGCTTTAACTAAATTATCCCTTAAATCCGCATTGACTCTTTTTAGACAACTGATTTAAAGTAGATATTCATTGATTTTAAAAACTCACTTTATTTTCATTATTGCAAAGTTGGAACTTTGATTCGACAAGGTTATCAAAACATTCGAAGTAATGATTATTATACATTACAAAACGCTTAAATACACCCCCGGCATAGCACCTGAAGAGCTCTCCGAACGCTGCTGAGATGTGTGAGATCACAGTATGGACATGACTTGCACAAGCAGACGATGTCCCATGACATCTCACACATTTTCAGTGCCTGTGTTTTCATCTTCTCTTGAGTTTTTTCTCTTACTTCACTACTGTCAGGCTAAATGTATAATCTACCGTGTGAGTCAAAAAGAAAATTACACTTAGAAAATTGCTAATTATTTTAAAAATCATCTATGAAAAGTAATTTATTATACATCTTATGAAAGAGTGTTTTATCCCAAAAGATTTGGTAACATTTTTGTGTGGTATGTGTTCATGCTTGGATGAACAGGAGGCATTGTTTGCGAGAGTGCAACAATCGACTTGCGCCAAAGTGATGCCTACAGCATGTATTATGTTGGGATTAGCGGAGTGAGAGAATGAATTGAATGTATCAAATGAATATGCTTTTTGCAGGAGCAAAGTCACACACGCACACAGACACGCGCACAAAATGTTTGTTAATATTTGATATGTGTGGCATGATTAATTTTGTTAGGGATGTTATTTGGATCTGCAAAAAACGATTTAATACCCAAATCCCAATTGTTTTATTTAAACATCACATAAGCAACCTTGGCGCAAGTCGATTTTTGCACTCTCGCAAACAATGCCTCCTGTTCATCCAAGCATGAACCCATACCCCACAAAAATGATACCAAATGATTTGGGATAAAACAATCTTTCATATTAAGATGTATAATAACTTACTGTTCATAGATGATTTTTAAAATAATTAGCAATTTTTTAGGTGTAAATCTTTTTTTTTAACTCACACTGTATTGCCTCACTCTAAACCCCGTGCATGTTTTTATTTTAATGACAAATGCAGCGACACCAAAATTAAGGAATCTGTCGCTTGTAAACAAAATAAGACGCCATTGTATATTCAGCCTCACACACACGGGGTATGTTCGGCGTTTCAAGAGGGAACAAATGCCGTCCTTAATATAATTCCGGGGGGTTTTCAATTTGAAAGTCTGGTTTCTTTGATTGTTAATTAACCCCTATTCTGTGTATTTACAAGCACAATATTTTAGTTATCAGAATCGGGTCATATCCCCTTTTGAATGGTTTGACATGCCATTACATTTATATACACTAAACTCATTATAATTTGAGAAATAATAGCTTTGCAATTATGTTCATTCTCTATAGGATGTCATCTGCTTGGGCAGTGTTGGTCCATATAGTGACGTTATTAAAACATCGTTATTTTTCCGGCAAATCTCTCGTATTTTTATAAATCACCCGATATGTAGTTGACCTAAAACTTGTACGATGGCCATCTGTTAGCTTACCATTTTCTAGTGATACATTAGTTGACATATTTGTGATCTTCTTTGAATTTCACCTTTAATGGATTTCCAAAAATTAGGGACGCAATTTACTTGCGACAGAGGTTTGCGGTTTCTTGCCCCCTCTCAATCACTTTAGGGGTAGCCCAGATAAGATGGTCATTGTAAATGCGACATTTACCCTAAAAGCCCTCAATACATATAAGAACTTGTAGTAGATGTACGGAATACCCAGGGCTAGCCAGACATCTCCTATTAAACTGATTGAGAAGAAGAAAAAAATACCCTAGTATGTAGTGCCTGGATATACGCGACTAGACTCATCTCCTGTGTGTATGATAATTGTTTTAACTGTTAATTACAAGAAATGAAAATAATTGTAGTCATCAAGTACAACGTATTTAGTTACATCCTTTTTAGATTTGAAACGGTCGAGGAAAAGTGATAATCGTTCTCTTTCAGAGGGCCATCGAGGTGTTAAAGGTAGGCGTTACTACTGCAGCTAGAAGGGATTAGACCACACAGCGAGCCATCGAGGTCACTGTGACAGGTGGCTATCTCATTAACTCAGCTCTCATTTAACATAAGAAAAAGAGGATCATGGGGGACCAATAGGCACCGATTTGGGAAGTTTTCTATATAGAGGGAGCAAGTAGCTACAAGTAGGACAGTGTGCCTTTAATGGGTAAATACAAAGCTTGATATAAAATCCCTTTTTGCCGAGGGTTAATTGATGATCTAATTACTTATCTTGCTGATGTCTAAAAGAGGGTGGTCTAGGAAAATGGCCCCTATTTATGTGGGTTAACAAACAGTAAATCTGTGTAGTTCTAAGAAACCGTATTGACTTGGGATCTCTCTCTCGCCCCTTACCTCTTTCTCTCTCCCCTCGTTATCTCTGTTGCAAGTTTGTTTACAAAATGACTAGAATAGAATGTTGAACAAAATGCCCACTATTCATCTGGGTTAACAATTAGTAATATTCCTAGCTTAAGAAACATATATTCACTCTCTCTCACATTCACATATACAGTGTATAACTCCATAGACGTATATACAAACACGCACGCACACACTCACACCCAGACACATGTGCTTTCTCCCTCCATATATCTGGTTTGTATGTATCTTTTTTCACGTGCGCATGCCAAACATCTAAGCGCGCACAAGTCAAACTCCCACACACCAAACACTAAACACACTCACACGCACACAAGTCAAACACCCACGTACCGTACGCCCACACAAGTCAGACAGTCACACCTGCACACATCCTCGCGCTTCCTCTCCCTTCTTCTTTATCTTCACACGTTTCTTCCTCTCTTAATTGTTCATTATCTTACCTTCGGCTGTATCTCTTTTCTTGTGATATGTTTATCTTTTCCCCATTATAAATAAACCACGGATGCAAAACCGGTCAACATAATAATAATGATAATAATACGAACAATGTATATAGCGCTTTTGACATAAAAGTTTCAAAGCGCTGTACACAAATCAAGATAACTTCAAGAAAATCAATATTACTGAACTAATTAACATTACTTAAATTACCAAGAAGATCAGACATTACTAAAGAAAATAACATAACATGTAAATTCCTGGGAAAGTTACCATATTATACCAATAATAACATATTGCTCAATGTCTGTAATTTACACGGCAAAGGGACACGTTCATATTCATAAACCACATAGTATGGTCAATGCAGGACATACACAAGTAATAAGACACTTTTTTTCCCTCTTGTTCTTTTTTGTTGTTCGTACAATTTATTTCTCGTTAACTCTTCTTTCCCGCTGAATGGACGATTTAAAAAAAAATGCAAATGACGGTAATCGCTGGGTTGGGCAAGAAAATACCTTCTAATATCAAAGCAATTTTCGAAATGCATTTGTATCGTCTGATTGTCTTTTAACGAAATATAAACCATACCCCAATAATATTACAGACATGAATGCTAGGGAAATGGAATGTATGGAATATAATGTTCCTTCTCTTAAACCAAGGTTAAATGGAGAAAGAAACACCACTTGTTGAGTGTCAAGATAACTCAATGAACTTGATTTGAACTTGCCTGAGATTAGTTATATATGTATCATATTTTTTCTCTCTCGTACATTTTCTCTGTCTCATGCGCCCCATAGTAATTATTCTTCACTCCTCCTTTCACACTTGGCAGCCCCGTTCCTCATTCCACTCTCCCACTATTTAAACCCTTCCCCGACTACTTTTCCATTTCCAGTTCTTTAATATCAATTTTTGTCTATATTTTCCATTTCCTGTATTATTTATGTTTTTACTTTACGAGATTGCTTCTCGCTCCTCCCCTTTTATCCCTTCTTTTTCAACAACCACAAGCAAAAACAGGTCGATAATGAACTAACCTGGGAATGTAAACAAGATAAAACTATTCCTTGAAAGTTTACATGTTATTAAAATATCGTGTCGATATGTTAGGAAGATTTATAGTAAAATCCCAAAATTATGAAGGCAGCGTTTCATTTTCGAATGCTTTGCTTCCCTCGCTTTTTTTCCTCGTTTATTACCTCAAAGTTACAATTCAACTAATTTCACTATTAAAAACTCACAAGTGAGTTCATCAAAGTTTTGAAGAACTTATATAATACATCAACTGAGCTCCACCTACACTAGTATCATCCTGAGGCAAAATTACACGGTGATTTTTTTTTGGTCAAAGATCTGATGAGTATTGCTTGTATTTTTTTCGGAGCTGTAGTTTAGTTTTGAAGGATTGTTTGCTGGTCAGTTCGAGATTAATTGTTGCTTGTGATGTGGGCACGTTGACGCCCATGGCCCACAAACAAGAGCGAAGAACACCAAGTCTGTTTGATACCGACGCCCGAAGTACTCAGAGGCAACGTTTTCGGTTTCAAATGTTGTCCATCGTGGATACGACAATTACATTTTTACATACCCGGGGAGAGAGTATTATAGCTTCTTCTGAAACAGAGGATGGTGTAGAGTTTCTGTTTTAAGGAGTAAACTTCAACAATTAGCGTCGTTCTGGGATTGATTAAACTGCTATTATTTGTGTGACGATATTTAAAAGGAATATCATCTGAAACCTGAAGAAAATTCTTTTCAGAATTGGTTTGGGGACAGCAATATAGACAACAATTTGACTAAAAACGGTCATCGATAACTGATTAAAGTAATACAAATTTCCTTTCTATGTATTATTTTATTTTTTATTTAAAAGAAAACATTATTTTGTTTCAGATAATTAAAGCGCGACGAAATATGCCCGCCACTCGTAAATATGCAAATTACGAAACCAACAAAAACAAAGCAAAACCGGGGTTTAGAATATCTCGGAGTTTGCATTGAAGAGACAAAAACGGTGTCCCCACTCCTTACAAAACTCGTGGAACCGCCCCTGGTTTTCCATCACATACCAAACATACGTAAAGAAGTATGATGTCAACTACGCCATCATCTTCAAGGTATTATAGGGATTTCAGCAGCCACGGCAAGGGCATTCCCTAGACTACGCTGGGCTCAAGAACCCCATCCCTCACGATTGGATATGAATCCCATTCTCAAATAGGGAGGGTGATTGGTATTGTATGAGTATGGATGGCAATGAATGTGTCCAGAGATCAACTCGCTTGACTGCTTTCTGTGGGGTAACATGCAGGAAAATGTGAAGAGAAGCCATCGAATAGCGTGTTAAGTTGACTAGTGAAGCACTTGGATGGTGGGACGGGATGGGAGCGTTAACTGTGGCTGCAGGGAAACAAATACCTGAATAATCCACCTCACTCCCTACAAGCACCGACACAATGTATATTGCGATTGTACCTGTCGTACAAGGGTAATGGAAGGGTACTTATCAACATCAGTTGATAAATAAATAGGCTTTATATTTTACCTAAATATCTTAAAACTTAGAGCATATGTCCCTCCCCCTATGAAAATCATCTAATATTCGATTCAAACCCATACAAAAAAAGTCTAATCAAAGAGTAGAAAGAGCATGGATTTTGCATACATGCTTTATGGCAATTTGCGTTGATAATGATATTGTGTTGGACGTCAGGAAATGTAAATAGGAAATTTAGTTTTTTTCTTCTTAAATTAGCAACTCTTAGATTTTCGATTCAAATTAGCCATGTTTAAACCTCTCCGGACAGTGTTGAACATAAATGGTTATACATATTAAATTCGTAGATAACTTTAGCTTCCTTAGAACAATTTGGAAATACAACAGATTTACGAAATACTGTTGTTGCCATTTTGCCAAAGGGAGCAGAAAAAGTGATGAGTTGAGGACTCAGATAATTCATGTCCAGCGTTAGGGTTAAATCGATTAATTGCAACGAAGGCAAAACTTCCCAAATATTTTGCAGTTTATATTCATTTCGTTCTTGCGGTCTATTAGGAATGAATTTTATACATGCATCGGTATTTCTCAAAGGATTCTGTACAAAAACTGGTCAAATATGGACGGGGCCCAAAGGAAATCACAACAAGTATCCACAGATGAGAAGAACGCTTTTAATCTAGTGGCCAATCAAGTGATTAAACCCTTAAGCTATGGAAGTATTTGGAAATGTAATGCTCCAGCTTTGATCAAAGACAAGTGCTATTAGCATATTTGAAGATCACTCCACCAGAAGGAGAAAAATATAAAGACACTTGGAAGCCTTGAACCTATTTCCTTTTAGGGCGACGTACGACTACAAAAACTACTACTACTAATTTGTAGGACTCATATTTATTTTACGCCTTTTGATAGTGTACGGACAACAATGCCCAATGTGTAATCATAAGAGTATTGGTAGACTGGTTAAAAGCTTCAGTAATTTGTTTTAAATTATTTCATGGTATAAGAGATTAATTTCCGATTTTGTTTTTTAGTTTCTTCCTATTCCGAGTGTGTTCGGTAAATCCTCTGTGATAGGGGAAGTTTGCCGAAATCATTGATGAATCATATTTACTGAGAATTTATATGAATACACATAATGCAAGTACGGCATTGTGACATTGTTATGGGACTTATGGCATGGAGTCCTTTCCGAAGATAGGGGCGGGAAAAGGACACAGTTTGCGTTCATGATATTAATGATTTCCCCACTTTTATCTCTTTATTTCTTCTCTGCAGTCTATGGTTCCAGTTCGGCTACAACGAGCTACTATTCACTAAAACAGGGATGATGATATTCCAAAGCGCATCCCACTTTCTTGTCTACTTCAACTGCAGCGCCAACCCTATCGCTCTCTGTTTTCTAAGCCGGACCTATCGGCAGTACTTCATGAAGTACCTGTGCTGTAAAAACGGTCGTGAGTTTCGCGGCCCAATCAGATTTCAAAAGAAGTCGACCTTCCCACTCAACCCAAGCACCACCAAGAACTCGGCTCTGGACGAGTCGTTGCGGACATCTTCGGCCGAGACGAAAACGTGCACGGTTTGACGCTGAGGGGACGCCGATGGTTACTTTCGTGCATCTTCGGCACGTTTCGGCGAACCGACCAACGAGATTTAGGAACAACAAACAGCCGACTGCTTCTATGATGAAAGCGGGTTCGATCTTGCACGGTACTGCCAAAGCAAAGGTCGCAAGGTTACAGAGAAAATGCGTGCGGTTCAATGAAGAAGTAAGTTTACAAACGCACGATGTTTCACGAACAAAGCCGAATGATCGTACTTCGTGTAGTAAGAGATTGAATTCACCACAAACCAAAAGGTTTCGGCAAGGCAGACAGCGCATTCGATTCCCCTCCGAACGCTAACTTGAGATGAGCGATCATTGTAATGTCTTATTAGATTATACGAGATAGTTCAATTTATTTTCAAAATTAACTTATTAATTGTACATAGTCATTTTACGCATTGTAGAGGTTGAAACCTAACTATTATAATAAACTCATTTGTTGCCATATCTTAAGAAAATGTTCAGAAAGTATTTATTACAATTTACTGTAAATATGAAAACACAATTCTGTAAGAAATTTATGCTCTGAATGTTTGCACTCTTTTCATGTTTACACGTTGTTTCTGCCACGGCTGATTTTATAAATGTATAACTACCATTTCTTTCCCCTCTCTGTTAGACTTTACATATATAATAACATTGATTCTTTCGATATTGTCTATCTTAATGCACTGTAATCCCATTATATACATGAAACGACTTTTGAAAGATAGTTTGTAAACTAGTAAGAAGTGATGTTTCGAGAGAAGGTGAAAGAAGGGAGGCGATAATTTGTTGGCATTCCCTTTTGTCTGATTTTTTTAAATTAAAGTCTATTATGATATTAATGTATTCTCATATACACAATTGAGCTATGATTACTTTTCTTATTTACTTTCTAACTTCGTTCTTTCTCGAAAGAAAGTTATGGCCTCATATTCGGTGTGGTATCATAAAATTTGAACGGTTTCGCAAACGTTTAGATCCATATAACACAAACACATCAAAATGTAGCAAAATCTTCAAACCAGGCAATGTCAAATCAAAACCAGATGACTTATATTGACGTACAAGAATTTAGACTAAATTTGTCTTCTCAATATTTAGCATGGGTTATGATAAAACTATACACATCACATCAATTTGGTGATTTTAATCACTAGATCATGTCACATTAATTTTTGTTTCATTATCTTCTACACTGTGACCACATAATTGCTGGCAATTACCTGGCGTGTTACAAGATACATGAAGCTCAGTGGCGAATATCCACCATTTCCCTAACGTAGCAATACGCCAATACGTGGTTTAAATCATAATGCCGGTTGCGCCCGATGCGTCAGCGACTAGTGTGGTCTTTGACGTATCCTGTGACAGTACAACGCGGCGTTAAATAATGGCGTATAGGGGCATATTGCTTCCCCATATTTAATTAGCGTAGATAATGACGCAATCAAAATAACGTCTCGTGTACAACAGAGAACAAGCTGTTTTTCCGATTATTCGTCCATATCTCAGTACTTAATGTATAAGAATTCACACATTTATTTAGATACGCGTGAGCTATTGAAAGGAATTTGAATTGAAGCAGTGAAGTGTACAATTCTTGTTATGATGTAAGTTAATCAATGCAAATGTGATCATTATTTTTGTCCAAAAATGAAACTCTCTGCTATCTTTTTCATGTCCCTATCAATTATTAGGACAAGTGTGCTGATCATGCATTTGGATTGAATGAAAAGGAATTGACTTTCAGTACACGTACTGGGGAGGCGCGCTGACAAAAGTACCAGCCCTGTCCCGGCAAACAACCATTATTTCCCCCGAGAAGACTCCCGCAGTATATGTCCACTCAAATTACTCTGCCGCCCGACATATTATCCCGAAATTAAGTACCATGTAGCAACGAGATGGCAAATTAAACCTATAATGGACAGATAAAAGAAGCAAACACAGGCCTTTCCAGGAATAACACAACAGATTGGGGACACTGATATGGTTCTTCCAGCTTTCTTAGTAGGCAAGCACAACATCTTCGTTTTCTCGCTAATGAATAAACCCGCTTTGTCAGCTAATTCGCATCTATGGGGGATAGTGGAATCGGACTACAAACTAAAACCTCGGTCTGTTGATCAACCCATGATGACAAAATGGCGAGGGTAACCTCAAGGAAATTGGAGGTAATGAAGTCCCTGCACGCTTCCATCTTAAAGGTAAAATATTGGCAGGGTTAAGAGGACTGACAGCCATAATCATGATAATCACCTGTTGAACAAAAGTGTAGCAGCGAACGTCTTTACTGACCTTCTCAAGGTGACCAACACTTGCGCCGGCGACATTTGTTTCGGTAACATAATGCTCCGGCCTTCATATCGTAATAGATAAGGATCAGGTGTTGTATTTCAATATCACTTAGGTTTAAGGTTAGGGTTAGATATAGTTTATGGTCTATCTAGTATTTCATTTTCAGGCAAAGAGCTTTAAAATGTTTTGAAGCGAGTATAGAGAATAATTGTCTAACAATCCTTCTCGTAGAACAACATTTTAATAATCATCTTTGTACAAGTCGATGGTGAACCCTATCACCATTGTTACTTTGTTAAACCAAATACAGGGGGCGTTGACGGAGGGGTGAATAAGGGGGAAAGCGGCACCCTTCTCCTTCTCAGTTTTCCGTAGTTAAATTCGACAATCAGACCATTATTTGTTGCGCTTTTAAGCAAATATTGAAATGGAATTATTTATTTTAGCCCTTGATCTTTGCTTATTGGAAAATATTGATACCCCTCTTGTCTGGTTACGCCTCTCAATTGAGTTCGAGTGGACATTTGTGGCATCTTTTGAAAACCTACTCGTTGGAAAAAAAAGATTTCTTTCCAAAAATCCTCCGCGGGCAAAGTTTTTCTTTCCTTTCCCAAAAAATGAGTGTTATATATCCCTGAACTTCAAGAAAATGTCAATGGTCGCCTCGAATATGAAGCTCCTCGAGATCTTAAGAGTCCTGGAGAGAGCAACGAGATCTAGAGATCAGCCCCGGGCGCGTCTCCCCGCTAAAGCCATCGAGCTGACGTGCAGTCTTCCGAGAGACAAAACCAGAAACGAAGAATTGGAGGGCCAACTGTTACTTCGTTACAGCTTGATTGCATTAATTGGTAAAATATTTGATGTATTATATCACCATCTTGTTGTGCAGAGGGGTGTTTTTAATCTTGATATCGGCTAAAGTATTTTGTATTACCCCGTCTTCATGCGATAGGTGTATGACTGGTCTGTGACGCTTCCTTCCGTTCCTTTTGCAATCAGGGCCCTTTTTCATTAAAAAGAAATAAATCTCTAGGATTAAATCGGTTTTATATTTAGGGCTTGGGTGAGACAGCGTTGCCCCCGGATGATTCCATTGTTCAATGCATGGTAGCAATTCTTTGTGCGTTGCTTTTGATTCGTACATATAAATATTTAAATGAAATTGACCCTATTGAATGTCAAGACACCTACCACTTATATTTCCATTACTACTGCAACTGCTACTGCTACTACTACTTTTGTTACCATCATGACCATGACTACTACTGCTGCTACTGTTAAATATATTCCCTCTTTAAATGTTATCATTCCTGGTAAAACGACAAAATATAAACTTACTGTATACTACTTCTATACTACTACTATTGTTACTTCTACTGTTACTACTACTACTACTGTTACTAATACTACTACTACTGCTACTACTACTACTACTACTACTCCTACTACTACTACTACTACTACTACTACCACTACTACTACTACTATAATACTACTACTACTCCTACTACTCTACTCTACTACTACTACTACTACTGCTGCTACTAACTACTACTACTAATACCACTACTACTACCACTACTCGTATGTCTACTCCTGCTGCCGCTGTTGCTTCTACTACTACTACTCCTACTACTATTACTACAACAACAACAACAACAACTACTACTACTACTTCTAATACTACTACTACTACTGCTATTACTACCACTACTAGTACATGTATAAGTACTCCTGTTACTAAGGCTACTAATACTATTTTTGTTTCTACTCATCCTACTACTACTACTACTGCTGATGACAATTATACCTGTACCAACAATAACAATGAACTACTCCCATTATATTACTTGTACCTACTTCTGCTACAATAAGTATTACAAATATTACTGCTGAAGGCAGACTTTATCTGTATACACTAACATTATACTACTACCACTTTTACTATTACTACAACTACAACTTTAATTGGTATTAGTAGCAACAGTCCTACTACCATTCCCACTACTACTTCTAATATTGCTCAGCTCTACTGCTACTATTACAAACATGTCCACACACACACAAAAAAAAATGTTTTTGTGTTTTTCACTATTAATCGCATCTTTATAATTATTTAACTCGATCGCAGATGAGGAGTAATAACATATTCTGGGAGGAAGAGAATGACAAAAAGGAGAAAATAAATATATAGATATCTATATTTTCTTCATTACAATGATTTAAAATACTGACGATGACGACGACGACGACAATATTACTACTATTACATCTAATTCAATAACTACTACTACTAAGACAACCACGACTGTTGTTGCTACTATTGTACTACTCTACTCCTCGTGTTACTACTACTTCTACTAATAATAATAATGATTCTATTCCTCATACTACTTTTACTCAAATTCGACTTTACTACTACAGCTAATATCACTACTGGAGCACTACTGTCTTCCACAGCTAGTACCCAACACCAGTTTAAAAATACCTTTACTACTTATAATACTACTACTTCTACTTCCATACCACTACCACTACTACTACTTCTTCTTCTGTTATTACTACTATACTTCTATACTACTCCTACTACTACTTTTTACTACTACTACTACTACTACTACTACTACTACTATTACTACTACTACTACTACTACTACTACCACTACTACTACTACTACTACTTATAATAATAATAATAATACGAAACTAAAACTAATACTACTATGATATTATTATTACTGCTACTGATACTGCTGTTTGAACTACTGATAGTAGTACCACCGTCACCACCACCACAATTACCAACACCACACTACCACTACCACTACTACTCCTACAACTACCACCATCACCACCACTTCAACATATTGCCACTTCTACTATCAATATTAGACCTACAACTAATAGTCCTACTACTTTTGCCGCCATCGGCACAATAATTGTACATCTGCTATAAACTACTTGAGTTTTAACTTAACTTGCAGCGATACAACTACTGAACTATACTACTATATCCTCTACTACTATTATGTATACTGCTACTTCTAGTTTTACCTCTGCTACTATTACTTAGGATTTTATCACGAGGAAGGGAAAGGTGTATCAAACTCGCATCGTTCATAGTTATCTCTAATACATTCATATTAATTATCGAATCTTAGTAATGCCCCATTCTAATTTTCCTTGTGAACCTGTATCTGTTCTTTTTGTTTTCGTTGTAGGAACAACAACAATTAAAGATAAGAAAACAGATGATTACAAACGATATGTTTTTTTTTATTTGCTTGTACTACTCATTTGAACTAAAGTCACTTGCTGAGCTGCTAGAGGATTCCCCTTTAACAAATTATCATTTAACAGCAAACGAGTTGATGATTATATTTGATTATAAGTGTTTGTTTAGTACCTCTGTAAATTAAAGATTGATGATGCTACCGATTAAACATAGAATATTGTTTCTATTGTGTATATAGTTAAAGTGAAACATTATAGTATCTGATTGCTTTGATTGCCTTTATTTTGTATCAGTCTTTCAGAGTTTACGTTAAGATTTGCGTAACCTGATTTCAAAATTGATGAGTGTTGTTAATTTTAAGTATACTAAGCAATTTTCTGCTTTAAGTGTACTGAGTAACATGTCAACGTGTTCATATATTATGTATAGTATCTGTAATTGTTATATATGTTGATTAAAAAAAAAACATTATTTTTGTATTTTCATGATTTTTTCTTTAGTTCTACCATGTCTACGGTGGGAGTTACTTCGAACACGTTGACTCATTCAAGCCATAAAACAGTGTTAAAATTGATTGGTAACGTTGTATTCATCACTTGCTGAAATTTTCAATAATTGTCTTTGTGATAACCTGTCGACATAGTTCGTTTGTATGTGAATAGATAAAGGTATACAAAATATAATTAGTCACTTTTTAGAGTAACTTCGTTTTTCATTTTTTTCATTCTTCGTTAATGGTTTTGTTTATGTTTATAGTTAAATGGCAAGTATCATAACGATTCTAAATTACATTTTGTCTGATGAAGATAAATAAGTACAGCTTTATCTAAAACTGTTTTCTTGAAAGTTTTACAGAAATCATACAAATATCAAAACCGAGCGAAGTTTATTCAGGATACGGGAAATTAAGAATTTCCTTTTCCATCTTTCGTATTGAATACTTGATTTCAGATACAGACCGTTTTCTTTGTTTTTCCATTTCATTTTTCTTTCTGATGATGATTAATTTTCGAAATGATGGATACTGTTGGCATTTAATTTCTCATACATGTACGTACAAGATATAGGTGATTCATTAATTTGCCCAAAAATGTGTAACATAACTTTTATCTCTGAATTTACCATTGTGTGTGTTAAGAATCTGAAAGTATGATAAGATTTATTTCCTACAAAGCATGGTAAGTGAAAGGGAAATATTATTTAGTTGGGCAGATAAGTTATCTCTTAGAGGGTATTTTCGAAATGACATTGAAATGTTGTACTTGTATTCACCTGTCTGAGGTTCCTGTATTTGAAGGAAAAAATGCGTATTAAAATATTGTTGTTAGCTAGGTGTGATGAGTTAAACGATTGTTCTGACATAATGACATCATATGCATGTAACATGCATTAATACGAAAATGGCCTCATCTGTGCAATTTCATTTGGAGTAAATTCACGTTGAATTTTACATGGATGGTTCTTGGTATTCTTCGTTGAATAATTGATTGATTATGAGTATTCATATTTGTCTCCCATTTCTTTACCAAAATGTTAGGTGTTAAAGCACTATATAATGGGAACAAAATACACTTTTTCATTGTGCACTTATTTTGTAAGGATGACACTAATAGTTGACCTTTGTCAGTGTTAAATTCGTCGTTTTCAACCATGCCACTACAGTGTTATTGATGAGCTGTTTATTTGTGAATTTAGTTGTGAAGATTAAACAAATTCTACCACGTTAACTCATCTTCCTTGTTTTCATTGCTTCATTTTCATTTCTTTATTTAACTATTTCGATCAATGTACGGTACATGAACGTCGAGTTCTAGAGGAAATCCGTAATTGTTTAGATACCTTCATGTATAAACACATCTCTGACAAACACACTATCGAGGTGTCCCCCTTTAGAGATTAATGCAATTAAAGATTGATATCATAAAATATATTAAGTGTGTGAGAGGAGGTTAATGCTTTTCCAAGATTGCTGTGCCTTTTCACATTTCTTTTAAGCAGATTGTACTACACATTCTTTAAACAAACCGACCCGTGACATTTAAATGCAAGTAACTGCATAAGCCATACGAAACCCCCATCATTGTGAGTTAGGAAACGAGATTATTTCTTGCGAGATAACAAATACGTATATTGGAAAATGGCGGCGCATCAAAGAAACATTTGATCTAATTAAAGATCAAAATACAGGTTTATGTGTTGAGCTTAAGAATCATCTTCCCATTCTTAAAAGTTATAATCTGATTTCGGTTTCTAAAAATTGGTTATACATGTAAGAATTGTTTAAGGGCCTAGAAAATAGAGGTCTATCAGGGGTCTTAGTGTGTTTTCATAATTGTATTTTGTATATAACAAAAAGGGGTTTTGCCAGGTCGCAGTGCAGATAGCCGGTGGATGAGATTATATGTGACCTTTAAACAAGAATGCTAAAGCAGCTCTGGTCATTTTCCCCTCATTGCTTTGGGTTAAAAGGAGAAGAAAGAGAATGATAACTATATTCTTTTCTTGTAAAGGGTTTATCTCATCGGTCTCCATGAGATTCCAATGGCTTTGGGAATTATTATTACCCGGGATTTAGCTCCGGCAACTGTTATCAGTGCACAATGCTCTCAGGATAGAACCCCACCAGTTTCGTCATTTCGTTCGTCTACAATATTTTCATTTGAAAATCATCTATCCCAATATTATTTGCTTGGCATAAAGCAATCAACGACAAATAAGAACAGACAAGGAATGTGTTCAACATGTGACCCACTTCAAGAAAAGGTCAGGGTTATGAGATTGGGAAGATAATTGGGATGTTCTAGAGAACCACTCATAACAAATAACAAGACGCTTGAAACAAATAATTGTTGAATATAATACTTTCAAAGACCTTGAACTTTCCTCAAAAATAATATTGAATGATATTGTCAAACGAATCCGTTAATTTCAGAAATGTTGCTAAAGCGTGAAAACGGTCTGCCCTAATATGTGTTGTTGTTTACAATCTAAACCTAAAGAATTATTTTCTTATCAATCAGTATTTTCGTTTACTCGTAAAACGATTTGTCAGTCATTGCCATCAAACCTATTGGTCTAACACCGATCCCACATTAATGTTCCGACAAATACACCTGACTTTGGTTATCTTGTCATAAATTAATTAGGTAAGTGCGAAAAAAATATCATAGTTCCTAAAATCTTTGCATCGAAACGTCCCTAATGAAAGATTTGTTGTTGCTGTTGTTGACAATCTAAGTTTGTCCTATACACATTTCTATACAAATATTTCATTATCAAACAGGATTTTTGTTTTGCCTGTTATAAGATATTTTACGGTCATTAACAGCAAAATCTTTGGTCCGACACCGGTCCCATATTGTTCTGGCAATGCCCGTGGCTTTTGTGATATTCTTATAAATGCAACGGGGAAGTACAAAGTGTCATTAAAATCAAGAGGTCACAAGTAATCCGGCTAGGGTTTCTTAGTTATTATCAAGATTAGGAGAAAGTGTAGACTTAACCATTTCAGGGTGATATGATGTCGATGTTCAGGGGAGTTTAACCAAGAATTTCCAGCGTCTGCAGAATCAGAAATGAAGAAGTACGAGCCTCTAGGGAAATAAAGTTCAAGATTTTTTTAAATTTTATTGAATTCTATTCCTGGGTTCAATGACGAAATCAAAATAATTATAATATTTCATAAAAATGTAAAAACAAGTTTTCAGACGCTAGAAATTTAATTCTAAACACATATAAGAAAATAAGTATTTGGAAAATGTAGATATAAGAATTAACCTGTTCACTACTGAATTGTTTTATTCCCGTAGGCTCAACACAGGGACCACCCGGTTTCAGGATTCAATGGATTATCAGAATGTGTGAACGCAGGAGACCGCCATCGGGAAGGAGTTGCTTGATGTTGATGGCGGCCTCAAGGTTAATTGCAACTCTTTGGGTTGTGAAAATACCCACCAAAAAACAAAAATCGTAAAAGTTTGTTTGGATTTTTTCGTCACTAGCTTCGGGCATCTTCCAACTACTTTGTGTTGCCTAACTATAAATAACCTACATTTCCCCAATAACCGTTGGATCAACCCAGAATAAGGTTTCTTCGCCTAGATTGTTTACCCGTCGGCTAGCAACCTGTCTTAAAACAGGTCATGCTAAACCTTATTCTTTACCCGTCGGCTGGCAACCTGTCTTATAAAAACCTTTTGTTGAGACATACTCTAATTCCTTTTATTCTATCTATCGTCTTTATTTATTTTTTTGTCTTGGTGTGGTACAAAATTATCTTCCTCTTATCTTCTTCTGACCCTGGATTTTGTCTTACTTTGTATTATTGTTGTCTGTTAAATTCCATACTATAATCGTAAACATGATAGAGGTTGGATTGGCCAATAATGTCCCATATATTGTTCTACTTTTATCAGAAGTTCTATTTGTTAGCACTAATTCGAACATTGGTCTGAAATAAACTTGTGAAAGGCAAAATAGATTCTCAACGCTGACATCCTTATGCGCTTTTGGGCCATATTGATATCAATAATCTTCAGGTACTGTTAGAGGTCCTCGAGAGATCAGTGATTCTTGAAAATGTTGATAATTGTTTTACCTGACTTCTAAGGAAGCATGTGTATGCTTATAACAATGTCGTATGTTTGTGCAAACCATGCCCAACCTGTGATGTCACATATCTCAGCAGCTTTCGGAGAGCTATTCAGGTGCTATGCCGGGGCTGTATTTAAGCGTTTTGTAATTGATACTAATCATTACTTTGAATGTTTCCAAGCATTGAATTTTGATAAAAATTGTCCAATCAAAGTTTCACCTTTGCAATAATCAAATAAATTTAGTTTTTTTTTAATCCTCGCACAGCTACTTTGAGAACCGGAGATGCAAGTCCAGTGTTCAAGGAATTGTCTAAAAGTATCTCTGAATGATTGCATATTTATTTTATAGGGGCAAATTAGTATAATGAGGATTTAAGGTCGAAGTAATTACAAATAAATCAAATCTTGATGATAATCAAATATCATAATCAAACAAGGAAAAGGATATATGAGACTACACAAAGTCGCGTCAAAATGTGGTATAACATTTGTTATTTCTTTCCAGACATGTCATATTAGGTTCATAAGAACAATCTCTTGTACTGAAAATTGTGTCTATCTGACAGTATTTTTCTTCTACATAAATATGAACGAAATGAATGAAAAAGTTTATTAAACCATACATGTACAAGTAAAACATACAATAGAAAATAGAATGTATAAAACAAACTACAAAGCAAATATATGGCCAGGACCACAAAGAAGCAAATTGCTTATAAAGAGGGAAACTATTTTTTTTTAAATAAATTAAATTCGATTCAGTCACATACCCACCTACGCACACACGCACACAAAATACTGCACACACACACATACCTACACGAAATACTGTATTCTTACAATTTACCTTTACCACAGCTCAATCTTTAAGCCTGGAATAACATGAGTACACTAATTGTAAGAATAGTATCCAACAGACCAGTAGAATGCAATATGTGGGTTGATGTTAATTAATTCTGACCTAAACTAACCTCGTTATCCCCTCCCGTTTCGAGTCAGAAAGGTGTCTCATCTCATTAGCTGAGCATGCATGAAGCATGCCATTCTCGCGAAAGATATTCTAATAATGGTATTAACTCGGTGTCTGTTGATAACAAAATTGAAGTAACTAAAATATTAATAGAGAGTAGGTTTTGTATACGTCAATGTGATGACGTCAGCGACATAATAATGTCCGTTGGTGTCTTACTTTGGGAAGGAATATAAAATTGTTTACTACAAGGTTAGTACCATTACATGGAATTCGTAATGACTTTTGCATAAATAATCACGTTGATTGAACAAATTGAGAAACAAAAAATAGTGTCTTAGCTGCCTACCTTGCTTCCTTTTCTCGAGGTGAGTTTACATTTTAAAGCCCCACTGCACTACCTATAACTAATTGCGCCCTATATATATACAGTGCGTCCCAGAAAAAACGAAACCGAGAAGTATCGATGTTCTATCGTAACTTAATCATAACCATAATTAATGAATGATACATATTTGGAAAGCTTAGAGTCTCCTCTTTCAGTTGATGCTACTTACGTGATGCATATTTCACGCATGAGTGATTAAAAGCAATTTGAAGGAAGGAAACCAAAAAGACATTTGGCGGGCGGTATCTGAATTTCGAAGAAAAGTTCACATTTCTAGAAAGTTGAGTTTCTGCCCTTTCATATGACACCTCAGTCAAGAAAAATAAGCCAGGAATAACAAAGTTCTGTTTGTTTAAAGTAGTGCTTGTATTTCCATAATTTTATTAAACGAATTCGTTTTCACTGGCTGCCTGCCGTATCAATAAACGAAATTAACAAAAGACTTAACTCCGTTTCGTTGACAATCAGCCGTAGACGAGTGTCTTCATGCATGGCTGATTGTCAACGAAACGGAGTTAAGTCTTTTGTCAAATCTGCTTTTTGCTACGGCAGGCACCCAGTGAAAACGAATTCGTTTGTTAAAATTATGAAAATGTAAGGGCTACTTTAAACAAACAGAGCTTTGTTATTCCTGGCTCATTTTTCTTGATTGAGGTATCATATGAAAGAGCAGAAACCCAACTTTCTAGACATGTGAATTTTTCTTCGAAATTCAGATACCGCCCGCCAAATGTCTTTTTGGTTTCCTTCCTTCAAATTGCTTTTAATCACTCATGCGTGAAATATGCATCACGTGAGTAGCATCAACTGAAAGAGGAGACTCTAAGCTTTCCAAATATGTATCATTCATTAATTATGGTTGTGATTAAGTTATGATATGACATCGATACTTCTCGGTTTCGTTTTTTCTGGGACGCACTGTATAGCAAACAATGCCAATTACCTCGTGACCATTGGTCCCCCATGATCCCCTTTTTCTTATGATAATTGTGAGGTGATTTGATGAGATAACCACCTGTCGGTGACCGTACGTGGTGGGAAGTCTAATCCCTCCTGGTCAAACTAGTACAGAGGGGATTTTAAAGGTTTGATATTATCTTTAAGAAATTAAACGTATAAACGGTTGCACACGAGGCGTCGTTTTGTAACGTACGGCTGCGTCAGGGACTGATGCGTCTTTTTACTCATTCGTGTAAGACTGATATTCGTGTGTCAAAACTGATAACAAAATAAGCGGTGCAAACATTGCATGAATTATTGGCGCATGAACGTATTGCCTTGATTAAAGGCTTGATTAGAATAGGCACTAACGCATCGAAATCCTCATGTGAAACAGGCACCGGTGTCATTTGCTGACGAATTCCCGCCTCATCGACTGGGGCTAAGACGATACGTTAAAGTGCCGTCGTGAAAAAAGAAAAAAGGATGCTAATTGAACGGTGCGAACCTTGCGTTTAATTGCTAGAATATACACCGATCGGCTTCATAAGCTAGATTAACGTAGGGAATAACGCAATCACTATGAGGCCCTGTGTGCAACAGGCATGAGGTGTCATTTTGCTGACATAGGAACGTTGTGGTCTTTGAAGATCCATTTAAGACTGATATAATGCAAAACGTGAAAACATAATGAACAATGCAAAGATTGCATTTAATTACTGGCGCATGCACTAATTTTTGCCTATGTAGGCTACATTAGCAGAGGTAATAACGCAATCAAAACGTCGGTTTGTGTGTAATGGACATAGACACAATAGTACCTCGAACGTCTAGGAAGACATCGAGGTCAATATTATTGGTCTCGTGTGTCATATTCGTCCTGCCTTATCTCACACTCGGCAATCGAGACGCTCCTTTATTATTCAAGACTCCCCTCGGTTGCGCCTGAAATATTGATGAGAAGAAATGGAGGAGTTTCACAAGTAATTGGTATCCATGCCCAGCTAATAAGACCCTACAGACACACATTGACCCCCAACAGGTCACTGGCGTTGGGTAGAAGCCAAAGGGAAGGTTTTCCTTGTTGTTAAGTAGCGATATAGTAATGGCACACTGTTTAACGAAATCGAAAAAAGGATTATTGGTTTACAAGACACACAAAGGCTTGCAATTACTGGACCTAACGACAGAAAGTGGGCGAGAGATATAGAAAGACGGAGAGAAAGAGAGTAAAAGAAAAGAGGCTGAGAAAGAAGAGAAAATAGGAAAGGATAAAAATAGATGATTGAGAGAAGGAGAGAAGGGGAACAGGTGGCCATGGCTAAACAAGAAAAGGATATCTTAAAGGGCAATCCAACCCTTGTAATAAGTTGATTTGTATGAAAGCAGAAAAAAGTCATTGCGAATCTCAAATTGGTAGTTTGGTCTGTAGATTGTGACGTAGGACGTGGATAACTCTCCCATTTGCCGTGTACAAAAATATCACTAATTTCTGTTTTCTCAAAAGTTCCTTCTCCCATGAAGCACTACTCAAAATGTATTATAGATATCATATTATTATAGGTCCTCTAAAAAGAATAGAACCTCCTCAGACATGATTTTTTTTTGACAAATTTAAATTTGAGTCATTTCATATGTTGGAACAGATGGGAAAGTAGTCCGGCACTACATCACATCGACAATACCGCTTCAGCCAATTTAAAGTGCCCATACGTATAGTGATTACAACTTGCAAAATGCATAACTTTTTTATATTTAGTCAGATTTAATTGAAACTTTCATATTAGCTTCTCCAATTATTCTGCTTTATTTTGGAGTAGTTGTCTATTTGGGTTCAATTTCCCTTTAATGAAGAATTTCTAGATGACGGACGAAACTTTTCGTCAAATTAAACTTTTAAAATTCGGCAGCACCTTAGACTTACTTGCGAGTAAAAGCATTCGTAAACTTTAGCCATCGTAGACAAAGTACAACTCATCGTTGCACGGAAGGCCTGTTTTACACGAGGCCCGAATTTGCTGACGCTAGGGGCGGATCCACGGGGGGGGGGGGGGGACGTGCCCGGGAAAAAAATCAGGGAAAAAAATGGTAGCGTTAATTTTACCTTTTTAAAACAAAACATGGGCATGCCCCCCCCCCCCTTGGCAAGTGCTCACTACCCCCCTCCCCCCACTGAGCGAAATTTCGGTCGGAGCGATTTTCAAATTTCGCCCCTCCCCCCCCCCCCCCCCCCCTATAGGAAAATCACGGATCCGCCACTGGCTGATGCAAGGCTGAGTCAACGCCTTGTCTTTGACGAGCCTTGTGAGAGTAAAGAAGAATGTAATTTAAGTACTTCACATTTTAACGCATAATTGCTTGCACATGCACCAATTGACTTTATAGGACTGAATAGCGCAGGGAATAGGGCAAATTCATCATGGTTAAAAAAAACGTTACAAGTTATAATGAAATTATGTATATAATTATCACTGATATTTCATCGGATCTAAGCCGATGTGAGGCTCTCACATGTTATAATACCAACATCAGAAATATTTTTAAATTCTTTTAAAACGAAATGACGCTTCATTGTTTACCTGGGCATAACGCGGAACAAGTAAAGAGATGCGTGCTATGTTTGCCTGGTTAATTATGGTGTCAGCATAGTTCTTCTGCAACCTCAATGAGGAATATGGGTTTAGGACGACCCTACTTAGATGAAAAAGAGAGTGCTTGATTTGGAATTTTGTCTCGGAACACTATCCCATCCTTGCCTCCGAGTCACAGACACAATTTTGGACAAGGGTCTTGAATGCCAAACGGGAGTAAAAACCTACCATCTCTTTCCCTCCGCGTCTTGTCAGTGATGTAATTATCGGTAATGAAACAGAACCACGTGTTGTTTTAACCTCCAGCCATCACAAAAGGTGGTGGTCACGTGATTGAGTAATGATATAAGACGCCCACGCCGAGATTATACTTGCCATTCGTCCACCGACTTAAAACCATTTCGCTACAAGAGATGCTTTTAACAAAAATTGTTCTTGCTGCTACTGATGTTCTATAACGTGTACTTTGTTCTTTCACTACTTTCTACTTTTACATGTATACAATCTAGTCCTTTCCAATATGGACAGCATATACATTATCTGTACCACTGACTCTTCAAATTCCCAGACAGCTTTGTTTGGATGTAAAGTGCACTGTGCACCATTATCGGACTAATTGTTGACAGATTGAATTATGTAAAATATTCTTGATATCCACCCGAAAGCATTTGTTCACCCCTACCTCTCTCCCCCTCCGCCTTGACTTTTATTTTGAATTGCATGGGAAAGATAAATAGAAAGAGAAATAGAAAGAGAGAGTGAGAGAGGGAGGGAGGGAGGGAGATATATATATATAGAGAGAGAGAGAGAGAGAGAGAGAGGGGCGGGGGAGAGGGGGAGAAAAAAAAAGGGAGACATGAAGACAGATACAGAGCAAGAGACCTAGAGACAGAAAGAGGGGGACATTATTTTTACATACGGAAACAATAAACAGATTGGTGAGAATTAGAGACCACCGCGTCCGGATTTGGCTCACTCGCATTTCATTGGATCAGGAATATCCCCCACCTCCAGGACGACCAGATCTACGCCGTTGTTTGTTATGAACGTGTAGATTAGAATCGTCATTCTATTCAAAGAGAAGAGGAGAGAGGTTTATGAGGTGGAAGGATGTGCGTTCTCGCGTCCCTTTTTTCGTAAGTGCGTATGCGCGTGTGCGGTTGTGTATGAGTGTTCGAGCGTACATGATAAGTAAAAAAAAAAAGCAAAACAAATTAGCTTGAATGTACTTTAGCGAATGTCGTGCGAGCTACATGATATCGTAAACAGGAACTGAGGGGCACGTGCACCGAAAGCTGCCAAAACACCGAGCCCGCAAGCCCCCGAGGAGGATGAGCGCAACACTTCCGTTCTAAAAAAAAAAAGATCGGTGAATCTCGGTTTCTGCGTCTCAAAGTTCGCAAGTCACACGAGACAAACATCTTCCTTAAACACTGTTAACATAATATTGACCAGGAAAAAGCCCAACATGACAACAACTGTAAGGCAACATAACGCCCCAAGTGGTTTTTCAGAATTGAGTTAACAGAGTCAATGCATTTCGGGTTCTTTATTACAAGTGACCATGTTTTCTTTTCCGACATGCCTGTCAAGAGCTTTGCATAAACAAAATTAACAAAAAGTTATACATACTCAGAAGACCATTCGACCTACCTATTGTAGATCTTATCACCATGTTTAGAGGATTCATAAGACCGATTGTAGAGTACTGTGCCCCTGTTTTCAATGGGGCTCCTACAAATAGCACATCTATGAACTTGAATCAATTCAAAAGAGAGCATGTAGAATAATTCTGGGTAGTACAGTGCGTCCCAGATAAAACGAAACCGAGAATTATCGAAGTCTTATCATAACTTAATCACAATTATAATTGATAAATGACACGTATTTGTGAAGCTTAGATCCTCCTCTTTGAATTTAATGCAACTTAGAAGATGCATATTTCACGCATCAGTGATTAAAAACAATTTGAAGAGAGGGAACCAAAAAGTCATTAGGCGGGCGGTATCTAGAAAGTTTATTTTCTTAAAGAAAAAGAACAATAAAACAAAAGAAAAACAAAAATTATCAAAATGAGGAAGATAATCAAAAATAATCAAAAGCAACGAGCCTGTCGAAGAAAAAAATCGGGAAAATACTGTCAAACACATTCATGAAACGGCAATTTAAAATTCCAAGCGGTTGGGGCGCAATTTCCGAAAATGTAGAGGGGCGCCCCCCCCCCCCCCCCCAGTACAGTTAGGGTTAAGGAGATACATGATCTTAGAGTTGATAAAAGAAGTCGAACACAGCATATCACTCGAGATAGCATCAGACGACTCCTGTCAGTAGTGACTGGCATGCTATCGTATTGATACAGATTACCTCGATAGTATGGCAGGCATTTATTGCCAAAAAGAGCGATGTTATGAAGATTGCCCTTTAATAATCAATCCAAAATATATCAATCCTTTTTGAAAGATTCTGACAAAACAGAGAGGCAAAAATCAGCCATCCAGTGATGGGATGCTGCAATCCAATCAGTGGAAGGAAATTGAATCGTGTACGGTAGATGTTTGGGCCAAGTGTTTCGATTAAGGGACGGCTATATCTTGCTGTTTGATGGGTAAACAATGCGTCCGATAAAAAAAAAAAAAGCATATTTGCTCTTTCCATTTATTTTGAAGTGCAAGACACAATTCGAAGAAATACTGGGAGATATCATATCGCAAAACAAGAAGTTCAATATCATAAAGGGATTGTTGAGTTCTGTTCTAGAGGGCGCTACACTAAATAATTTTGTGTGAGATAATGAAAAACTGAGTGTTAAATTTGAAAGAACATACAATTTAAATGACAAAATCATTTTTTAAATAAATGTAATGCTTCCTGGGAGAAATTTTAATAGTTTAAACATATTTGTGGCTAACACCCAGTAAATAAGATCGATTGATCGATCTGTAATTGAAAAACAAGTCAGAAAAAAATCTTGGAACCAGCGGGATTTGATCGTCTGTGCCATGGACCAGTGATGGCCTGGTGGTAGAGTCGCTGCCCGGCAAGCAGTAGATGGCAGGTTCAAATCTTGCTGGTTCCAAGATTTTTTCTGACTTGTTTTTTAATTACAGATCGATCAATCGATCTTATTTACTGGGTGTAAGCCACAAATATGTTTAAACTATTAAAATCATTTTGTTTGATCAAAATCGGTTCAGAGACGGCTGAAATATCCATAAATATAACCATTTCATATATTTGTGTACCACCACAAGCATTAGATAATTTGAAAAAGCCGTTGAAAAAACAAAAAAAGCGCCTTATACGTTTTATTCTAGGCCAATGCCGATGTTGGCTTTTTTTTGGTGGCTTTTTCGTGTTGCTTATAATACGCACAACAAGCCGGTATAATGCATTGTTATCATTAATTAATTAATTAATTAATTATCGGTCACCGTATTTTTTAGAAAGTAGAGCTGAATTGGTATGATCGTATTGGCTAAATTTCACACATGTTGGGGTCTAAAATTACCTTCATAGCAATTTTAGGTCCTAAAAGGGCACTAGTAATGTCATAAATAAGAATAAGTGCAATAACCATGCACTCTAAAGACATTTGCGGTCTGAAACAAGAACTCAACTATCTTTAATAAGGCCGAACAATGGATCATTAGATTTTCTCTTCATATCACTGAGCATGCATGATGAGATCAATTTTGTTATCCTTTATTTCAGTTTCTTCCTGCTCATTTACACGTGTAAAAAACAGGGGGTTAATTCTCGAAACATGGATATTACGAGGTAAAAGCCAGTTCACAGATACAATCTGCGCATGGGCAGATGAAGGTCATTCGTACCAAAATGTTAAAACCCACAGAGATGAATACTGGATATGCGCTCATGAAAGTTATGTAACATTATTCATTTATGCACCAACGGTACGTTCTATGATACGCAGGTGTAAGTATTCTTTTCAAGAGGTCAAACAAAAGGTATTCATGAAGCACATCTAGGACTTTGGCAGTTATTATTCCAAGATGCTCAAAGTGGAACTTCTCCATGTGTAAAGGATCTGTGGATAGTTGGGGTCATTTGTACCTTGTGCTATCTGTAAACTCCCTTATTGGTGAAACCTTATGGCATTAGTTGCCTGTCATAGGCTCGAGCACGATTTTTCATGAAATCCTTTCACATCCAATCCTCCAATCCTTTCGGCTTGATGACCTGCGATCACATACCGCAACAAAATATCTGTTATAAATGGTTACTATTATAAGGTCCATATTGTATTACATATTTACGATGGCATCTCCCTCTTTTCTCTCTCTCTCTCTCTCTCTCTATCTCTCTCTCTATCTCTCTCTCCCCCTCCCTGCCTGTTTCTCTGTCTCTTTCTCTTTCGTTCTTTTAAATTGATTTCACTCATCTGTTTATACCTATATACTCCTTAGTTTTTATGAGATCTTCACTTCACTTCTGAAATTCGACTTCATCTACATATGGTCTTAGGAATAGACTACGCATGACTAGGTCCTATAGTCGGATCATAGGGTTTCTAACGACATGAACAATATCCCTGAATGAAATGTATCGAACAAGTAACACAGACTGAATTCATAGCGAAGTTGGAACGAGTTCTTTCGAATCGGGTTAAATTTCGTGAGGAAGTGGTTTACAGTAACTTTTAACTGTTTATCATGCATCATTGTTTTGGTTGGACCACTCATTAAACCTAAACCAGTTCGTAGCAGACGCGGGCACTCAAGTCAGTTCGAAATACCATAAACCAGATTAGATGTATACAAAAACTCATTTTTTCCACGCACAACCAGAGCATGGAATAATCTTGATTCGACATAGTATCCCTGACTGACTCAGCAAAGTTTAAAGTAGCACTCCTTCCGAAATAAGTCCACCCTCTGCCACCACGACCTCCAGTTTAAATTCCACTAGGAATCTTTCGGAGGAACAACAACCAAGTACCAAGTACAGTTATCTAAAGCCAGCACTACACACAGTTCAAAGAACTAAGTTAAACTTAACTTGCTGAAAGTCAATTTCCAATAACTAGCGCCATCTATCAAAGAATGAAAAACAAGAAAAACACATTGCAGTGTTTTGGGGGCTTTTTGCACGCAGTCGTAATGAACATCTTAATTCCCCTATCTTGATGGCAGTAAATCTTTTAAAACATATGGATCTTTAAAATAGGTCTTATAAAGCTTAAGTTTAACATTACAAAATTAATACGGTCACGATTCATGTGCCATTTCTTATGCTTAATTTTGTAAATGTTTATGTTTGGGACGTACTGAGCGAACGAAGCGATCGAGTATCGAAGGACAATGAAAAAAAAATGATTTCAAACATTTTCGTGAAAAGTGACGGGGTGAAGAAAAAAAACCAGCGCCAGCAGTTTCAGAATTTCAACACAGAGAACGATTCTCACATATATTCGACAAACCGTGAAAAGTTTTGAAAAAAATTGTCAGAAAGAAAACTTTGTGTAACACCATGCTTAGACGGGGCACACACAGTCAATCATTCGCTTCGTAGGGATTACCCATTACAGCACAACTGTATTCTTGACATGGAGCCAGAAAACTTGCTGGCATTAGTTAATGTCTGGATTTAAACCATGCTAATGGTGGGACAAGGGAACCTACGGTCCTACCAAACCACCACTATCCTGACATTAAACCCATCCTCAAGGCCCATCTCAGTACTAAATGTCACAGTTTCCCTGAGGTCAGATTAGTTATCCTTTAAGGCTTGGTGATAATATGAAACATGATATTGATATCATCAAGTCATTAAGGCTATCATGAGTGTTAATTGTGAACTGGTCAGTCTTCACATAAACATTGACTTACCCCAGACATCGTCTCGATGCAGTCAGGTCTTAATAAACAATCCAATGTTTTCGAGATGAGACGCCGCCTTGATCAGTTCTGATATAATCCAAAATAATAGATCCGGAAATTGAGCGCGATCAGCTTATATCCACTAGCATTCAGATGATATCCTACGCCAAGATTGCATGCTTTTACTCTATAAAGTATTGTATCCAGATATTGTATATTACGCTTCTGTATTCTATGATTCCATAAGTTTTCTCCCGGCGAACCTCCGCTGGAAAAATGACCAGACCGTTAAAAAAGATCTGCTGTAAAGTTTGGATCAGTCAGGCCACAATTGGGGGCTCGGGCAAGCCCTTTTATGATCCTGATATCAATTATTTCGGTTGTAATCCTGATAGTTGATGAAATTTAAAAGAACGGTTCATGTTTACATTTTTGCTTCAGTTTGGGCCTATCCTGTCTTTAGAGCTCGCATCCTCATGTCTTAACGGGGATACATCCTACTAAATTAGTTTGAAACTTGCAAAGTCCAGGTAGGATTACATGTACCAGCTGTATCGAGCCCAGTAAACATAATCTTCAACTATTGATGCCACAATTCCAAGAAAGTTATTGCGTAATAGCTAACTCTATACGGTATCACCTGGAGTATCCACATGCCGCCAACATGACGAATATCATCCTTTTACAATTTGAATACAGGACCACATAGAAGGAATGTTTAAGAAAATTTATTTAACAGGGGATAAAGTGTTAAGTCGGTGGCACTGGTACTATAGAGAATTCCAATAGACCAATTCACATGTGCATTTAATTAATAATTCTTTTTTTACGGAAAGCTGAACGTATTGCATTCACCTAATACAAGGTATTGTGTATTTTTAAATCGGCCATTTTCGCAATGTAACCAAATTTAATGCTTTGTAAAGTGCCTCAATACAAATTATTTCATTCACCTGATTGAATAATAGTATTTCAATAGACAGAATCCGAACTGCATACATTAGTTGTTACCAGGTAGGAAAAACATTATGGCTTGACCTACCTAGCTACACTTAAAGGTAATACAAAGTTTTGGGAAATTTTGAAATTGGGTGGATAGTGATTCTTTACAATTTTGATATATTTGGATGCCCCTGTAGATATATGTAAGCACTAGAAAATTTATCCCTAAAACACTTTTGCTTTCGAGAAAAATTGAATATAACAATTTGGTGCTCCCGGTAAATTTTGATAAATTTAAAATCCCGCCTTGTCCGTTCAATGGTAGCTGCGACCATGAAAATATCAGAATATGTAGTCGTGATATATAATTTTCAAACGGGAATAGCTAATCGGTCGATCTTAGTCAAGAAACATCGTTTTAGATAAAGAGTTTATTGTTTATAATTTCATAACTTTAGACTCGATTTCAACCGCGACAACGATCACGGAATATTGTAGGATCGCATATGCTTCCACTATGTTCATTTGAACCAAATTCATGACACCATACCAAAACTTTGTATTACCTTTAATGCAGTTTGCATTCTGACTATTGATACACTTTAATTCTTATCAGGTGAATGAACTAATTTGTATTGAGGCACATCACAAATACTTATGTTATATATTTGTTTACATTACAAAAATGGCCTATTGCCAGATTACAGAATGGATACGTTACTTGTGTTATATCAGACACACTTCAGACAAGGTAAGCTAAGGGTCGCCAATGGTAACCTTCATCGTTGGAGCACGGATTTGAATACATTTTTTAACTGTTGAATTCTTGAATTCTCAAAAGTACTAGCAAATAAGTAGTAAATGTTATGTTCTAGCGTAGGATTACTCTCTCAACCTATTTATATAAACCTCGCTATTTCACTTGTTGTTTGTACATTAGGTCTGAGCTCGTGTCATGTTTGGAGAAAAAATTGTGATGGCTGATTTGTTTGTTTTATTTTCTTTATAAAAAACATTAATACATATATATATACACACACACAAACAAATAATTAATTGAATAAAATACGACTGAATAGGTCTATTTAGAGCCATTAATATAATGGCTTTGTTCTTTCAAGAGTTACATTAAGAGAGAAGGAAGGAAAGAAAGAAAGAAAGAAGGAAGGAAGAAACAGAGGAAAAGGGAATGCATTTAACATACATTTATTTAACACAAAGTATGATTTAATATTAATACAACAGAAGAAAATGACAACTATATGGTATATTACAAACCCTCCCTATCTGATCATACTATTCTGTCCGTAACATGATCTGATATATGTTTGAGTGACACGTCCAATCATTTAGGATATGCTTCTCGAGACATATTTCTAGTTTAGGCATACTGTGATGATGTACAAATATAATTATACGTGTTATGCCACCAACAGATTCAAAAGAAGACTCAAACCCCGTCAGTGCATATTTTTGTCTAAGGTATCCTTGTGACGTGTGATAGTGTATTTTTATATGTTCCTTCAAAAGAGATCAGGTTGATATAAACGAACTTTTTGAACAGTTTAATTTGAATTGATAGATATAAAGACGATCACTTTCTGTGATGTAAATAAATAATGACTTAATTCATGATATGCTTAAAAACTTCTCTCTCCTTAAACGCTTTGTTTACGTACTAACATTACAAATTGAATAATTACAAATAAGTTCCCATTTCAAAAAGATTTTGTGCAAATGTCATTTAATATTCATTTTAAGCATTGTATTGATGTTCTGATTGAGTTACGGAAATATAAAATATTTAAATTGAATCGCATCGATTTAAAGGATCTTATTGCATACCGTGTTTTGTGATAAGCTAGCACGTGGCTCATATAGATATGAAATTACAATGAATTCACAGATCATAATATCAAGGTAATCTTACGGAACAAAAATCAAAACGGCATATCGGAAACAAATTATGCCATTAATTAACCGCTTTTGCCTGATCAACTCATTCCAACCCACCATATTATTTGATATGTCACAAGGAATCCAAGCGCATCAAAGCGCTATTCTCGAAAAGCTAGAACTTAATGTCAATTTAGCTTCCGACGTCAGCGTCGCTGTTAAGTTATCAATTTATAAAATCCAATTTAACCTTTATCGTCTGCAACAATACAAAGGTTACACTTGATAATTTATACTTCAGGTAATGAAGACGGGTGGAGAAATGGATACGATAATGGGATAGCGAGAAGAGAGAAGAGACAGAAAGAGTGAGAGAGAGCGAGAGAGAGAGGGGAGAGAGGGGAGAGAGAAAGAGAAAGAGACACGACGAGAGAGAGAGAGAGAGAGAGGTCAGAGAGAGAGAGAGACAGCGAGAGAGAGAGAGAGAGAGAGAGAGAGAGGGGGGGGGCAAAATAAAGGAACAGAGATGCCGTCCCATCGCCCGGTTTAATAGGCACACAGTTTACCTCACGACATCGTTGTAATTAAAAACCGCGCGCAAATAGGTTAAGACCCAGTTTTCCTCTTCCCCTGGTCGTAAATACGACACTCGATCGGCCATTGCGACTTCGAACCCGTGGTCACGTCGAGGCTCGAGGGACGGGGGACGTCGATCCGTCTATCATTCTGATCGATGACGGGAACATGACGTGGGAATTGAGGCATGGACAGGTTTACTCAATGTGAAAATTAGTTGTTTATGAATAAACAAGTTTTGAACCCCCCTCCAACCCTCCTATCACTTTTCTCTCTCTTTCCCTCTCGCTCTATCTCTATCTCTCTTTCTCTCTCCCCTTCTCTCTCATTCCTCCTTTATTTATTTCTCTCTTTCGCTCACAAATCCTAAACTATTCTAATATCATTCTTTTCACTATAATTCAGTATACGGTTATCACGGATGGTGGAATAGTGTGATATTTGGTATAGACAATATTGAAGAAGATAGCATCCTAAAAAACACCATACTGCGGACAGATTGACTATTGAATAACAAAAACGTATATCGTACACTCATTTTTACCTTCACTCATTTTCTTTAAATTAATTATATTGCTAATATAGTGTTAGTGACCTAACAACGAATGGTGTTTTAATAATAACTAACTGAAATAAATATCAATGTACGTTGCTTTGGGGTGAATCATACTTAAGAAGACAATCGCACTTGCCTCCCTGTTTAATGCCGCCCCCGATTCGCACCTAACTTTTCCGGAATCACACGCACACATGTACACGCACACACCCCCACGCACACAAAACAACTGTTAAGACCAAACTTTTCATCGACTTTTTAGAAACTAAAAAATTAGATACTAAATCCCTGCCTCAGATATACGGATTCATTTAATTTTCCCTTTACATCAAATCCATACAATCACTTTACTTACTTTTTTTTTTTTAGTATTCGTGATTTTCAGTTTAGTTTTAATGCTCAGCTCTGGCAATGGCTTTTAAACATTTCAAAGAAGCTTATTTTATCAATTAGAACAAATAATGTGGGGCGCCGAAGAAATTAGCTAGAAAAGACAGGCCTTGACGAAGAAACTTTCAACTACTTCCCAAATTACCTGAACATAATACAATTAGAAAAAGGGCTCGCAATATCATTTTAGACCTAATTTCTGATGATATTCATAAGTGGTGTCGCCCGGGAGAGTAAGTGATACATTTAAGTGATGTTTATAATGAAACATGAGCCATGGTGTCTATTAAGGAGCTCCTTTAGCAACATCAATGAAGCACTGGCTGTTAGTTTGGAAAAGGGGTAGATAATTGAAAAGAAAAAAACGGGGCCAATGAAGCAAGATACAAAAGAAGGAAAGGATCGCGCGGAGAGAATGGATTTGGGTAAAAGCGCTTTCAATTTTCGTTGAAGATATTCTCGCCCCAGTTTTACTCCTTATTATTTTTTCATAAGTTTATACACAGGGTGACTGTAACGCTGCTGTAAGTGTGCAAAATAGGGCACCGTATATCATTTGATATGGTATGCTTTCTTTTCTTCTTCAAAATTATTAAAGTCTCTTTTTCTACCTTTCGTTTAGTGCTGTTTAGTCATCAGTTTACTTCTTGCCATGAAAACATTAATAATTGACACTTGATGAATTATGTAATGCTCGTATTTAATATTATTTGCTCAAGACAGAAATGACAGCAGCAGCATACTAACATTAACATACAGGGAGAAAAGAAACAGTCCCCCTCCCCCATTAACGCCTTGCTGCAGAAGCAAATCTGTGTCTCCTTTCTTAAACTCCCGAAACCCCCATTTAAACATTTGTAAGAGTAGGGGGTATAATTCAAAATCAATTGTGTTGCGTAGGCTGTATAATTAGATCCGTAGTTTCCTAAACTTGGGATAAAACAGTAATCTGCTGCGGAGATGAACTCTCTTTCGAAGACTGAGACTAATTGTCTTTAAATCATCAGGAAAATAGCGAGGTTGAAATCACTTCCTGTAACTGAAAACCCAGCCATTAATCCATTAAGATCATTGCGAGGTTACATCACATCTCGCCGATGGCGGCGTAAACAACATTGATAATCTACACATTGCCGAGACATATAACAAACCAGGGGAAAAGCAGCAAAAACAAAACATTTATTCTGCTAATTGGTGGAACATCCGATTCTAAACAAGGGTACAAGTGAAATTATATAAAAGACTGGCGGTTACTAACCTTTATTCGGGGCAACGGCTTTAACAATGTTTATTTCAAAGCAGGATGTGTTTAATATAGATGATTCACCGAAGATCAACGACGCATCCAAAATGAATTTGAGAAGCCTTCTCTCTGTTCATGAAGGAACTGTGATCTCCATTTTTTAGAGCGTCATTCACGCAAATTGATCTAAATCATGGTTTTAGTTAGAATGATTAAAATAAGTTTGTCTCTTTACGTAGGCCTACTAATGCATGTTTTAGCATTTGTTTGTCAACATCCAAATTGACACGATTTCTCTTGCAATAACCTTCTTTATTTTCCCCTTCAGAAACACAAGAAAGAGAGTAGAATAGGAAATCTGACTACGTTTCTTACAATACGGATAGTTGTTTGGCCTCTGCTTAAAAATGGTTATATTTTATATTACTAATGATTCATTTGCTTTTTTTCCAATGTAGATTTCTACCAATGAACTTGAAACAAATTTTCAAACATAGGCCTATGATGATAATTTAAAAAATATTTGAATTTAGTTCATGTTTAAATCATAACTTTTTAAATATTTGTTTGATGACATTTATGGGACCAATCATCTCACAATAACAATGAAAATCAGGGGAAATTAATCGCTATTTCCATGAAGATCGACTTGACGAATTAAGTTCGCTTATTCCATGCTGTCTGTCAACCAGTCGCGTTTCGGGGGGGGGGGGGGGGGTTGCGCTTTCAAGGCCCCAGAAATCTTTTCGTCAGGCACATGCAGAAGTGAATGCATGGAGCCCCAAACCTCCTAAAGTACCCCCCCCCCCCCAACCACACAAACAAAATAGTATTCGAGACCCATTCCGGCTGTTAACATACGAAGTCACATATCCCCTGCTTATAATTGGAGATTAAACCGTTTCATCGAAATTAATCCCAGTCAACCTTTAACAACTTCATCCAAGGTTTGTTTTCAAAGATAAGAGGGGTGTTATTTTTTTCAGACAGCTGCTAGGCACACTTTTTTTGTCCTAAATTAAAAAAAAGATGTCGAAAGCAAACGAAAGCTTTGTCCTTCCTTAATCGCCTGACAGAGTGACTATTTCTACAAGAAGCGGTTAGAGCAACATTAATCGAAAATACAATGTTTGGGAAAGAACCTTTTCATAACAAACTGTTATTTGAAGCGACGTAACACAAATTCGTGTTGGGGCAGGGAACTTTTTTTATTTGTATTCTAAGCGTTTTAAAGGTAGGGAAGGTAATAATAGTAGCAACAGAGAGAGAAACAAAAATATTTCAAGACAAATTACAAAGATAAACAAACTTAAGAAGAGAAGGGAAGGGAAGAAAACAGACTGCCCAGAAGTGGAAAAAGAGGGAGAGAGGGCCTAACAAAAGAAGCACTATGAATGTTGCATTTTTTAATTATTCATTTGAACTTAAATTTTCTTTTTTAAATACTGATAAACGGATACTGTAACAGCATATTTGGGGACACGCTAAGGCAATACGGCCACGTGATTTTTCATAATCAGCCAGTTAGGTAACTCGAGAAAAGAGTCCTGTCAACATCTGGATCACTAATTACATGTTTTTAACTCCTCTTGATGTTCTTAAGCACTCCGCTCTTCCTTTCGTTTATTCTCTTACAATACCACTCCACCTCTTCCCCCTAATTATATTACTTGTTTCTTCTTTCCTCATTTTTGTTCTCTCTCTCTCTCTCTTTATTTGTATTGTTTTCCTCTTCATCATCAAAATTCATCACCATCATCATCGCTACCAACATGTATCCATTTATGTATTTATTTATTCCATATATCTATTTGTAAAATGTATGTTTGAAACACATATTTGTTCACAAATGATAGTTTAAATTGAGCTGAAGTACAACACAAAACATATATGAAATTAATAATAATATATATAATATTGATTTTCATTTTGCCAATGGCTCGTTTTGTTTCCTTAGCAAAATTGTGTAATTTCGATATCTTATTAATATATATATTAAATAAAAACTATTTACCACTAGGCCATAAACAAGTACTGAGTCATCACTACATGTACGTGCAAATGATAAACTTGTTACTGATGATGAAATAGTCTCATATAATTGTTAGAAATAATCTTACTCATTTTCATAAATCATTAAGCATAGACAGATGAAGTAGTTACTGATTTTTATTAATTTCTGTTCTTTAAATTTGCTTTATTAATTTATTTTAATGAGACCTTTCTGGGTAAACAAAATGATTATTATATTAATATCATAGTTCTAATTTGCCCCTTTAAAATTCATCCTTCATTTGGCACAGTGTACTAATCTTTAGACTAACCTTTTCTGAGAAAAAAAATCCAAGACATCAACAAAATACTCATTAAATTCGCAATGACGTTAAATGTTCAATCCAATTTGGGGAAGGCTTCATTACAGAGTACAAATATTTTGTTTTACCTCTTAATCCGAGAATGATAAAAGTACGCAGCTTTCATGCTAAGGACCTAGCCAAGTTAGCACTTACCCCGTGGAGAGGCTACATATGACCAATGGCCTTAATGAATATTGACAATCAACCCGTCACAGATGCCTTGTGGATTGATTGTTTAATCATCTCTCATCAAATCCTAGAATTGCGATGCACAAAGACGTCACATCACGAAACAATTTATTTCTCTAAAGCTGAGATGCAAAAAATGCAATCAACGAGTGGTTAACATTTTAAATGACGTGAAAAATGTTATGCAAACAAACAAGAGGGAGATATATAATCACATAAGAAAGTTGTGATCTTTAAAAATTCAAAATAATTATCAATTAGATGGAATGTCAATCAAATAAATTTCTATTTTAATCTTTAAAATTGCATTTGTCCTCAAGAAGAAAAAAATTATCAACATAAATATTTTTGCAGTTATATTTCCTTTTACCAGAAGGAAACTGAATCGATTGACATTTTCTCAAAGTGGAGACAAATCGAGTGAGAGAGAGAGAGAGAGAGAGAGAGAGAGAAATTAAATTGGTTTATGATTTGTCGTCACTCGGAACCTATGAGAAAATAAAGAATGAATACGAATTTATAAAAAAATTGAGTTTCACTTTATATGAAATACGTTAAAACCATATTTTCATTTATAAAGTTTTAGATAATAAATAATTTGTTGTACAATCATCTGTATGCTCTGTGAAGCTATATGTATTTTAAAAAATGCACACAAACTATAATCATTTCACATATTTTGAACATTAGAGTATATTACAGGTTTGAATAAGATTATTTACAGACCGTACGTAAGCTACTGAAATAAGGATTATATTATAGACCTATATATATTATGCAAATATTATGCTTTATACATTATGTGTTGGCAATATGTTATGGTTATAGACTTCTATAATGATGATCACAATGATATGTATGTGACAATACAATATAGAAATCAGAACAAGATTGTGCTTAATAGTATATCTAAGAAACGTTAACTAATATATACATGTATATACATTACATATCCCTTACTTACATATCCAATTATTGAATCTACCTATATCTTTTTTAATAGGCCAATTATTTAATCTACCTATATCTTTTTAGTATTTTATATTTAATTTCATTATGTTTTTTAATTCTATTATTTAATAAGAATTTCAATGTGTAAGAGAATATTTTTATCGAAATTCAAGAGATTTTCTTTAGTTGTGCAGAGTTTAGTCAAATCCAAATCGCCACTAGCAAATGATGATTTGAAACATCTTTCATTTTGTTTTGTATTCTGCGTTACTAATGTAAGAACAGAATTTGAAGAAATGTCATAAATCCTACTCCAAATAGAAATGAAGTAATACTTTAACTTCAAAATGTGCAAACTTCAGTTTGATGTGACTTACAATTTGTCGCATGGCTTTTGTTTGTTGGATATTTTATTCTTACATCTTATTCATTACCAATGAATCTACTTCTTGACATTCTTAAATCGTTTAGAATAGATGTAAATCGAGTTTCCGAACAGGTCGAGAATCTCAAAGACAGTGAGGATGCTTCCTCCAAGCCACAGGCCAAGCGAACCACCGATGTCACCTGTAATAATAAGAAAATAAAAAAAAGACCAGCGAGTTAGTTTAGTTTTTCTTTCAAGGTTACGTTCTTCCATCCAAGATAAACCGACTTTATACGAAGCATATTGTGCAAATTATCAAACAATCGATAAAGAGTGCATAATGCCGGATAAGTGTTTTTTTTCTTAATAATTTTGTTAATTGATTTATGTTTGTGCAGCCTTAATAATCCGATTTTATGTCCAGTGTTTGTCCGAAATCATTAACAATTGTTGCGCACCAATATAGCCGCACTATGTCAAAACAGCCTTTTAATTTATTTATTCATTTATTTATCCATCTGTTTATCTATTTATTTATTAATTTGCACGTTTTATTTATCTGTTTATTTATTTGTTAATCATCTATTTCTTCGTTTATCAATTTACATTTATACACTGATGTATTTAATCCTTTGTCTGTTTTTTAATTTATTTATCTATTTATTCTTGTATTGATTGATTGAATTATTTCTTCATTTATTTATTGATCTATCTGTTTATTTATCTATTTATTTATTTCTGCATGTATCTATTATCTGCTACAACTCGAAGGCAGAATATTTTAAAGGGTTTAAGCAAAAGTCAAGAGGTCATTGAATTCCCATCGTTCGGAAATGGCAAAAAAGTACACATTTGAAATCATTGTGCAATATTCTTTTATAATGATCATGTCAACATCAACACATTTGGTAAAGCAGTTAGTTCCTTCTGATGTGTAATCTCCGATATTATTCTTAAATTGTGATAAATGTATCTACATTCACTTCAACAAAATGATTGGTTTTTAATACATATAGTATAATTATGTCCAGAAAAAGCCGTAAAAACGCCTAACACGGAGAATTTGTGTTTCCGATCAACTTAGAGCAATTTCATGACCAAGTTGCGAACTATTTTATCTAACGTAATTACAAAAGAACAAATAACACCTACAATACCTAATACCTAAACGGGAAACCCACAATCATTCCAAAGTTAGGCAAATATTCAACCAATACCAAATAAATAGGTACAATGAAACCTGTCTATAAAGACAACCCAAGGGAGACAAGAAAAGTGGTCTTTATGGGCTGGTGGTCTTTATGTACAGGTGTCTATAGTACATGTTTCAATGAGAAACCATGTTCAAGAGGGGGAAAATATCGTCTTTGTAGACAGGTGGCCACGAAAGCAGGTTTGACAGTATTAGGAATTTACTAGGCTGTATACTTACACAGGAAGCTGAAGAAACCATAATCTTGATTCTGGGTGATCTGTTGAATACTCATTTCCTTGAAGTAGATGGAAACATAGACGATGTTATTTCTGAAAGCAAAATTTGAAAGCAAAGAGCAAAAAGGTAAGGAAAGATTAGAAGAAGAAAAAAACAGGAACAACAGCAAATCCAGAGTCAGACTCATGTAAGGTGCGCCATCTATTGTTCAGGTAACATGTGCTCTTGTCTTCATGTCGCCAAAGATGTAGGGTTAGGGTTAGCGTGGCAATGATGGTGTCCACGTTTAGGATTAAGGGTAAGAGTTAGGTATAGAGATTGGCCCATGATTGAACTTGAGAACCAGTCATTAGGATATAAACCGCGTAGCAGTTTTCACAGGAGCATGGGTCGTACAACCATTTTGCAAAATCATCCACGAGTGGCGCTCAGTATGAAATGACATAACATTTTTAAGTAGAGGTGTCGTGGTCTAGCGGAGTTGTCACCAGAATGTGGATTACATGGTTCGCGGTTCCACTCCCGTTTGCAACTCTCCACCTATGTGTAGTAAATGGGTACGTGGCACGAGTTATTCCTTGAGTGCTTTGAGCAGTTTGGGGCAGCTGGGCTTTAACTAGAGTATTGATGCTACTTTATATGCGAATTGAGCATCACCTACGATGATCACATGCGCACCATAAATGTAGCCAGGCCTATTGTTATTATACATACAGGAACGCTACGGCACAAGAAATATCCGAGTAGAAATTCCCCCAAATAAACAATTTTTTGTATGACTAAATTCAAAAACTATAAACAAGCTGGAAGCTTGCCAGAGGCTTGTCCGTTACTATAAGAGATGCCAAAGCCCGCGTCAGTCGCTAACGCGATCCCACGTCAGCAGAGGATGCATTGGCGCATTGAAACGGGTATTGACACCTGAGCTATGAGTCATACTTCGAATAATCTCTTACCACGCTTGTTGTAGTATCCTTTTTTAAATAAGAATTTTAATTTTAAAACAAGATTAAGGTTTGCATGACAGAATTCATGCCGACTCACTTTAAATAATCAAGTGGCAAATAATATTTGGAAGTGTAGATATCCGCCCAGTTTGAAGAAGGATATTGGGTGGTCGAGAGAAACGGTTTGTAGGAGCGAACACGGCATGCCACTGGACAATCACATGGATGGTTCTCGAGATATCCCTCTAAAGTAGATACAAAATAGATTAAAAATAGACAATAAATATTAATTTGGCATTTATTCTCATCGAGTTTTTACACACAGGTAGCTACTGTGTCGAACATTATACGACTGTATTATCACGACTATGTCTCGCGCGTTGTATACAAGCGTTAATCAAATTGCAATATTACTGCGCTAATAGAGCCTGTGCTGGAGGCAAAAAGGCAATACACCAATAATTCATTTTTGTTTTTGTTTTCTCACACAATGTGTCAAACAACACGCCCCCTCGGTGGCGCAGTTTTGCATCAGCAATTAGGGACTTTTAGATTGAGTGGACGAGAACACGACGAACGCCGACTGATCATGCGTGTCAACGTACTTAACTGCCCATGTTGACTACAATTAGAAATCTTTTAGATTGCATGCATGCAGGAAGTAACACTATGGACATCACGGACAAAGAAAGAGGACAAAATATACAGTTCCTCATTCAACCCTCAACAAAGGAACATCCCTTCACTGCTATTATGTAAAAATGTGTAGAACAGGTGAATATGCATGTGACACCTGTTCTACACATCCTTACATAATAGCAGGGAAGGGATGTTTCTTTGTCTACCTGAGGAACTGCATATTTTATGCGCACGCGGCATACTAGTACCTTGAGCATGTAAAGGCGCTATATAGATATCAATATGTATGTATGTATGTACTAGATTTAGGAAAATCAAGGTTGATGCATTCTCGATCGCCGACTGAGACGACGTAACGCATGCGCAGTGCCTTAAAATGACGTCACACGTTGCAGTCGAAGCTGTCGACGTGCAAATCTAAAAGTCCCTAATGACGCTTCATGCATAACGGGCATTATTTCAAGCGTAGTCTGCGTAGTAGACTCATGTCATATACACGGGCAGTAAATATACACGCCTATTATAGTCTACAGAAGGGGTTTACATGATTTAAAACTAGAGATGGCTAAATGTTTATTTTTGTAGACTGACGCCTGACAACATTAGTTATAGTTATTTGAATGTATGTGTTTAAGTCAAAGATTAAACGGATTAAAGAGGTGTCGAAAAAAGAGGCAAATCAAATTTGATGAAAGCCTGCTGCACACGAGAGGTCATTTTCATTTTTTGCGTAGTTACATGCGCTATTCATGTGCGTCAAAGCAATTAGCCTATACGTCAGTAAGTCAAAAGATGATTATACTGTTCATTTTACATCCATGTTGTCCACGATGCCATTGCCATCCATACATGACATGCCAAAGTAAGTGCAATTCGCTGACGCAGTCATGCGTCAAGAAAATTGACGACGCGTGTGCATTGGGCATTACATTGTGTGCATAGAATAGAAACATTCAGGAAAAACATCTCAAATTTGACTTTGTTTCTATCTTTACTAGCATTATCTAGCATTATCGCAATAGATTTCTTACCCCATGTTGTTATCACGCATGTGAAGACTTCCCAGGCAGTACAATCTCGGATGCTACTTATGTCTATATACATGTTAAAAGACGATAATAAAATGTACATAAGCTAAAGACACGGAATGTTATAAAAGCAATGAAATTATTATTTGACCTATAGCAATGATAGCTAAAAAAATAAAATTGTGAATCGTAATATCACTTTGATTGAGTTGTTATCAGACTGTTCGAAAGTTACCTTGTGTGGATATTAATCCCTACTTACGCCCTCAAAAATGTGTATTGTTTAATATTCCACGAACGTGCACGTATAACAAATTGTTGGGCGTCAAGTGATACCTTTAAAGGTACTATGTCCCAAATGAAAAGGTTAAATTCCAACGGCACTTGAAAGATAATACTAATTTAGAACTTCCCTAAAGCTAAAGCAAAGGGGGCTTGAAAATGTCTTTAAATGGGAAAATAACGACTATTCGTTGTCGAATCGACTTAAGAGCTATAGAGCCAGTAAGTAATAGTCTGATTTTCAGACCATTGTACCAAATGGTCATACGTTTTATGCTGCGCAAATGTTTAATCAGTTTAATTTGGGCCATTACAAGAAGTAGGTTATTGATGTAGACAAATGCTCATGTACCCTTTACAGCTCATTTTATGTATGTTATTACCAAAGAAGAAAAAAGCCAGTCAGTCACTCAATAGTGTCTGACAGTGAAGTCTAGCAAGTAAACGGTTACCTTGCATAATTTGAATATTACGACACTGCTAACGTTTAAATTTCACAGATAGGACATACATGCCATATTCATAATTCCTGCAAAGTTCTACAGAATTTGATGTTGGCTGCAAAAGGGATATAGTATCTTTAAGCTAATAGGATACTCGATATCAGAAAACCTATTTTATATAATCCGATAAACGCTTCCAAAAAGAAAAAACAGTAATGTAAATTTGTTTTAAATCAATATATTAAGATACTCACTTTTATATCCGTGAGGTGCGCAACCACAAGTATTGCTATAGTAATCAATATTACACTCAAGGATACACTCAGAATACCCATAATTATCGAAATACTTCAGAGGTTTATCATGGCACAATCCGTAAGGGGGTTCCAGGTTCGAAGTCTAAAATGAGAGGGGTATAAGGCAACAACACAGATATCATATTAATAATAGTAATAATAATAATAATAATAATAATAATAATAATGATAATAATAATAATAATAATAATAATAATAATAATAATAATAATAATGATAATCTTTTAGTCCACTCCAAATTTTATTAAACCGAAATGAAAATTCTTTTTGCCCAATTGATCGTGAACCCGGCAGCCACTGAGCAGCGCCAGATCGACGTTGCTCTATCCCTTATTGTTGAGCGCCAAACAAGGTAGCAGCAACTCCCATCTTTTAACGTCTTTTGGTATGACGCGGCCGGGGATCGAACCCACGACCTTCCGGTTGTGAGGCTGACGCTCTACTGACTCCGGAGCCAACACTCCGGTCATATTGTAGGTTTAAAAAAAATGTTTGTCTCCTAGAGTAAATGGATACCTGTATTATCGTTAAATATTATTGATCAGGACAGGGCGATTCAGTTAAAACCTCGTAACATATATGACAGTTTATTTTCTTATTTAAACAAGATTCTTCCATCCACACATGAAGTCTCTTGATGTGAACACTGACTAATAATTATTTTGGTATCCCTCCTATTATATGGTCATTTCAAAATATTTTGTCTTACTTTTGCACATTTCATGGGGAACACAATTCACGCAATTGCTTTACATTATATTGTTGGTTGTTCCTTGTATATACTGTTATACAAATACCGCAAAGAAGTCGATACATATATTCAAGACATTGTAAGGGTGTACAATATTATAGGTCTATTTAGGGAGGTGATAGAGAAGGAGTGGAATCAAGCCGCTCTCTTTTGACCCCATGCTCCAAGCCACCGAAAAGTTATGCGCTACTCCGAAACTGTTGAGATAAAAGAGCGCATGAAATATCAGGATTTAGAATACCTACATCAGAAAATAGTATATCAGCAAATGTTCGCTGTCCCTTTCAATGATTTCTAATCAATTGTTGAATTTGTAATGAGTTGAAAAAGCGAACACAAACTTTTGTAATTTTAATACTTTTTTTCCAGCTGCAGAAATATAAAAAGCACGCGAAAGCACGTATTAGCAAACTTAAAGTTATCGAAGCTTGTAAATCATGGATTACATGACGGAACATTAAAACATGCGAAAATAATCGGATTATCCTAAAATATTGAGTTTTTGTCAGGATCTAATTTTTTTATACCAACTCTTGAACACAAATTATAGGAAGGGGGAGTACTAAATTTGAAGAAAAAATGGTTTGAAGCACTATTCCCAATACAGTCCCCATATACGTTTATAATTTACACTGAAATTTTGCTGGTAATTTAATAAATGTGAAACTGGTGCCTGGCCTCCGTAATTCCCCGCAGTGGAAGAGCTGCTCGGAGCATGGAACTTTAAAGCCGAGTGGAATGTTACGCATCCAATTGTTACGCTTTAGAACTCACGCATGCGTTTGAATAAATTAAAAGAATTTCCACTCCTTCTCTATCACCTCCCTGGTCTTTTCAATATCTCGGTCAAAGATTCACTTAAAGCCTAGCCGTAAGCACCAAGCAGATTTTTGTTTTAATGAAGTCTTCCCAAAGGCAACGTTGTTGACATAGAGCCTCAAATGGTCTTATGTGGCGCCTATGGCTAAGCTTTACGTGCAAGTATGATTGCGGCTGAGAACAAAAAAAAATCGTATTATCTGTAATACCTCTATCACATCAACTCCAACAAAAGTATGGGTCCCGGGAGATATCCCAAATCCTTGATCTTCGATGAGTGCGTGTGAACCGTATTCGTATACAAGCATCTGAAATCCCGCGGATACCCGGTAAAATGGACTGAAGTAGTACTCATATTGCTCAAGGTTTAGCCGAATTTGTAAGCCATTATTTATACCTGGGAGAGAAAATACAAGTAAGGTCATTATTCTATGAATCATCGCTTTATTTAGAATTAGAGTCTAACAAGTCATGATGAAGACGCGATGGCTCAGTGGTCTCGTAACCGGAAGATCTCGCGTTCGAAACCAAGTTGATACACAAGTGAACTTTGACATTAATCCTCATTTAAGGCCGTCGCGTTGGTCCGCTGGCTGCTTACTTTAATAGAAGCATGCCATACTCGCTTAGCAGTCAGGTAAGAACAAACCATCACACCCAATACAGGAGAAGATTATTGTACAGTTTTAAGAGAACAGAATATGCAATGATTAAGTTTCATTAAGGGAAACGTTATGTTATCAAACCAAATGTTCAAGTTTAGAAACTAATAGAAATGGAGAATCAATAGAATTAATAGAACATTAGACTTTTTCGGGTTTCAAGATTCATGAAAAACATCTAGATTTCTAACTTCTACATTGCAATCATCACCATTATACTTTCGTAATCTTCAGCCGGAGTGGTGTCTTTTCGTGTGGCGTGGGAGGTTACCACCCCATGCTATGCCCAATAGAATTCATAATTTTATAAATTTCAAACATTACCTAAAAATGTATTTCAGCCAGGGGCGGCGATTTCTTTTCATGACCAGGAGATACATGTACGAAATGCGAGGGAAAATCTGTATTCCGTTGGTATCACGGTGGTACCAACGGAATACAATTTTTTAAAACAATATTTGCTTGTATATTTTGAAGGATATAATATGCGAGTGAGCGTAGCGACCGAGCGAGAAGATTTTTTCATTTTTTTAAAGTATAAACGCTGCACTCTTGGGCCCTCCAGAGCCTAAAAATGTGTTGCAGTCTTTAGTCAGTATTTTTTTGGGGGCACTTTTTCAAATTTTCCGGGGGGACGACCCCCCTTAAACAAATTGAGGGGGGACGTGTTTCCCCGTCCCTCTGGGATCGCCGCCCCTAATTCCAGCATTACGTCCTCTGTTACGCAAAGGAGGCGCCATTAACCTGACGTGGGACAAGCGTGTTTAAGAATGGTGAGGTCTTTGGCGCACCCTGTGAGAGTGACCTATTAATAATCATCGAAGTCTCTATTAAAAGTGGCAACATAGTTTGGAATTTATAATTACTCTTTTCGTGTACAATTGGTTATTTCTAGTTGACTTTAAAAAAAAATGTAATTCACACTACAGTTGAGCATTTTTAAACTATGAAAGGAGAGAACCACACAAATTTGCTGCCAATTTGAAGAAGAAAGCTGATTCCTTTACACCTTTAAAGGCATCGTTTAACAATGTTAAATCTCTGAGATGCATGACCCTACGTGTTATCAGTGTCTGTATTATGGTGTAATATTGAAACCCCAAGAAAGTTGCGCTTCAAAATGATCATGAAGTGCCTCAAAAAAGTAAACAAATCTTTGAGTTACCGGTTTTACCGTAGGGCCTCCTCATTTTACGGGATTTTGTTTCAGAATCTGAGGCAATGTGACCGAGTCACTTTAAGAAACTCTGACTTGCTATGGATTAACGTGTTCATGTTAGTAATATAGTTTTACCAGGGCGTCTAATAGTCAGGGGTGGATTTCCAGAATCTGCATCGTTGAAGACAGTACAAAGCCCGAAGTCGGTTATCTTTGTCGTGAAGTAAGTATCGCGATCCAGAACTTTCACCAGTTCCCAGACTGCACTGAATATAAAAAAGTAAGAATAGAGCATAATCCCCTCGGCACGAAATAAAAAAAGCAGGTGGACACTGGACACTCTTCATTGTTAATAAAATTAATATAAACTGTAAATAAAATATAAAAAAGTAAGTATCAAATTACATAAAAATTAATACTCTATACCAGCACCAATTGAGATCATGTTTTAAATTTTCACGCTTGGATTGGCGGATTCATTTAATCTTTAGGAGGTATAATTAAAAAAGATGCAGAAATAGCGCAAGTAGCCATTGAAAATGCTTCATGAACTTGAGCTTCAGTAATATATTATTGTTCAACAATGAAAAGTTGAAAACAATGAGATGGATAGAGTACAGGATGTCAAGTGTAGTTTCAGATAAGCACGGTCATATAGCTCCGTTTAGTCTCATTTGAGAACGCCCCCTATCGTCAGAGTCCAGCAGCCTATAAACATGTTAGCCTATGGACTTTTACCCAATTTTTTTTTGTTTTGTTTAAACGAAAAGCACATCCACCCCGACGTACATTGACACTAGCTCTTTCATTGGAACCCTCATGTCCCATTGACTTTTGAAAGTTCACCCACCGTAATTTGATCAAAATAGGTCGCAAGCTCGCCATTGCATATATAACGCATGTGTAACAAGTCGAACTTTGGACGCAATTTACCACGCGATTGTAAGATTATAGGTCAAGCACACGAAGGATAAGAAGCATGAATGATCATAGATCAATGATCAGTTCTTCATTTTCGTGACCCACCTCTGGTAACTACCCATTTTTTTGTATGAGAGGACATAAAAATTCATAGAATAAGAAATCATAACTCGGCAAAGCCGAAAGTTGCACACTAATTAGTATTCATAATTAATGGAAATTAAGCATATCAACAGCGCCCTCTACGTCAACAAAATGAAAACCATGTACAAACGTATGGGGGGGGGGGGGGTAAATGACTACTGCAAATTTGTGATAAATACATTTTTGATATCATAGCAATAATAACAATATTAATGATAATAATAATGACAGTAATAATAATAAACAATATCAATGATAATAATAATGACAAATAATATCAATAATAATAATAATATAATAATAATAATGATAATATAAATAATCATAATAATAATAATCATCTTCATCATCCAGGGGCAGACCCAGCCGGCGACGAGAGAGGGGGCCCAATTCGTCAGAAAATATTAAGCGATAAGCTGGGGGAGGGGGAGGGGGGGGGGTAGTCAGCACTCAAAAATACAACAAAATTGTAAATTGTGGTTACCATTTTATTTTTGCCAGATTGGGGGGGGGGGCGTCTTCTTTTTTTAAAGGTAAAATTAACGTTACCATTTTTAAAATATTTTTGTGGGGGCCAAGTGAGGGGGCCCGGCCCCCTGGAGAGGCCCCTTTTATCATCATCATCATGCTTTATTAGCTGTTAGGATTATTCAGGCTGATTCAAAAACGGATTTATACCTCATCAATAATGTCACACACAGCAATCATAATGTCTGATCATTCTAACCCCCCCCAATCATACTCCATTATTATCTTCTATTCAATTTCATATATTTCTTCTTCTTGTCATCTTTTTTTTTTCACATCACACTAACTCATGAAGCTTTCACTGACATTTCACTCACTCTCTGATCTGCATACTCATCTTCTTATCTCAGTATAATTTTTGTTAGATGTTTGGAGTATCCAGATGCTTTCCTTAATTACAATCAAACAACCCCCCAGTAACAAAAAGTAGTAAGTTACATTTGGTACAAATATTGCTTGCTTGCTCTGCTCGCTATAGCTCTATGACATTTATGACGTTTTATTACGGGATAATCTTAAACCCTGCAACATTAGATAGGTAGACAATTTGGTAGCGCTCACTTGTTCCTCAGGTCTGGCCACATTGTAACAACTTTTTGATTCATTGATTTTAGTCTGAGTAGTCATAATGATCCTTCGAAGGTGGATACAGATACTTATTGTAGTGTGTATGACCTTTAGCCGAAAAGTACCCAATTTATTTAGGAATCACAAAACATGCTGAGACAAAAAAAAAACCCATCTTGCCCTTTCAGGGCTAGAACATGGCAAAGGCGAAACAATTTGGGCGTTCGCTTGCGAGAGTTGATTATATTAATATTCAAATGGGGAGTTCAAGTGACAGTATCCATAATAAAGCATTTAAAATGAATTAAACGTAGAGATATCCCCCTTTCGACAGATTGGATTTATGCCACGCAATAAAATAGTATTCTTGCACATCCTTGAGGCAGAAAAAATGGCCTATCAAACACGAAAGCAAAACATACAAATTACTTAATTATTACTTCATAACTGCCAATTATTAAGTTAAGTGTACATATATATCTGGTCAATTAAAATAAAGATACATCTTGTGATACTGCTTTACTAGTTATTCTTAAACTGTGAGATATGGATATAAAAATTCACCAGCAGAAGAAATTCTATGAAGATTTCCGGAAATTAGAATATGTGAAACAGTCAAATTCGATTCTTTGATATGATACATGTACAGTGTATATGTTGCAAATCATACAAGAAACTGGAAATGGTAGATGAATAATACTGACTGCCAACTGTTGATGTCACAGCCGATTCCCAAAACTATTAAATTCAAATAATAATTCAGATATTATTTTGGTTAAAAGATGGAGTAATTTACATCATCAATAGTGATCTGTCAGTTTACGACAGGTTCAGTGACCAAATCAGAGTTCTACTTCAAGTTCTACTCCAAGTACTTCGGTAATTAACATCTGCCTTTGTGTAAGATAACATAGCAAATGAATCTACAGTGGAAACTTAGTATAAAGAGATCTGAATATATTACGGTAATATTCCGGTCCCATCTGTTTATATGTTTTTGTTTCTTAACCTGATATAACAAGATTCCTGCTATAACAAGGTAATTTTGATGGTCCCAAGGACCTTGTTGTATTGAATTTTTCGTTGCATATATTATGTATCTACCGCTTTCTGATACATGCGTAATTAGTAAGTTAGACATCACAATTATATTTGATTTCATAGAAGAAATGTCCTTCCTTGTGCAAGACATTTCCAGTCAAGACACCCATATCAGTTGCAAACGTACAAATATATAAAATACAGTGTACAAGCCCTTTAGTATTTAGACACTATTCTTCAATGATTTGTAATATTAATATGATATTCTGATATACTTCTTCTGGTTTGTTGTCTCAAATTAATTTGATTAATGTCTCAATAAAAATTCAAGTCAAATGAGACACACAGATGTACATGAATTGAATACAACCTATTGCGCTAACAAGATGAATACAACACGTCTTCATCTTCAGTGTCTGTGTCTTCATCTAAGGATGTGCCATCAACTGGATTTTCACAATCAGTTCACTTGCACAGATCGGTGCATGGCACATTATGCTGCCTGCAAGAGCATCTTCCCTTGTTTTTCCCACTTGGGACTTTGCAGTTTGTCTTCTTGCAAAATGCAGTGGGTTAGTCTAGTGAACTGCTAGGGGCAGGGGGTTGCTCTCCCCAGACAATATCTGTTCCTCCATCTTCCACTTTCCAACCATGACCTGGAATGTCAGGGGTCTGCTCAAAACAACATTCATGTACTGCGGCCTGATAATTAGCTCTCCTTTGTTGGTGGGAGACAGGCTTCTGACTTTAATAATCAACATGAGAAACATGCTGTACCTTATTGACACTGTCACTTTCTTGTTCATCAATTATTGGCAAACAAATATCTCCAGTCCAGAGAAAACATCCTTCTCTACTGTGAATGGGCTACCTAGCTGCTGGAACGTGACTTTGAACTGTGCACTTTCTGCCATCAACTTATATGCTTTAGCTTTGGACTTCCATGGAAAGTGCTTTTATATACAGAGTCGCATCCAGTGAAACAATGGAAAGCATGATGATGATGATGATTATTTTAATTATTATTGATATGATTATGATTATTATTATTCTTCATAATTGTTGTTGTGATTGTTTATTATCATTATTATTATTGTCATTTTTATTTTTTAATTATTATTATCATTAATATTGTTATTATTGCTATGATATCAAAAATGTATTTATCACAAATTTGCAGTAGTCGTTTACCTTCCCCCCCATACGTTTGTACATGGTTTTCATTTTATTGACGTAGAAGGCGCTGTTGATATGCTTAATTTCAATTAATTATGAATACTAATTAGTGTGCAACTTTCGGCTTTGCCGAGTTATGAATTCTTATTCTATGAATTTTTATGTCCTCTCATAGAAAAAATTGGGTAGTTACCAGAGGTGGGTCACGAAAGTAAAGAATTCTGGCCCTTGGCCCATGGTCTATAACTGTTTAATTATCAGATATCAATGATAGTTTTAAGATATGGAAAAGATTCTTGTATTTTATATTTAGCAAAGCAATCTCACATACTAAAATCACTATCAAATGTCGTCTGATCCGCCGATTGCCGTCTGCTATATACGTGCTATAGATGGCGAACTAGCTACGTTTGTGCTGGCGAAAATGAGACAACCGGAGCAATATGAAAGATGCCTCTCCTTTCGTGTTTTTCGTGACCTATTTTTCTTCATAGTTTTAATTTGACTTTTAAGATGACAATGCTTATCAACAATTGAATTGCCAGATGCCCCATTTTTTTCTTCAATTTTCTTTAAGAGAGTCATTTGTTGCTAAATGGGCTATGCTCATTCATGCGTGAACGGTATGATTCCAATTGCATATCATCTTAAAGAGGATTAGTTTCTGTTAATTTTGATAATTATATAAAAGATAAGTTGATATCAAATATTTTTTCCCCAGTTTCTTTATTTGGCCATTCGAAAAGCAATGGCAGATCAAGGGGAGGGGGTGGGGGGGGGGGCACGTGCTTCCCCGCGCAAAAAAAAAAGATTAAAGAGGGAAGAAGCATATTGGCCGATGATCTTAGTTTTCAGAAGATTAAATGCGAATTTACAAGTCCACTATTTAGTGCTTGTCAGATCATGCTCATAAAATTCTATTCTTTAACAAAAAAAAAAAAAAAAAAAAAAAAAAAAAAAAAAAAAATTACTCCGAAATTAATATGATTATTGTTTACCTTTACACAAAATACTTACGATTCAACTGTTCCATCAGCCCGATGTCCGTACTGTGTGAAGAGATCTGCCATCGTGATATTGCTTAAGTAATGGAAATATGGGCTAGAAGAGTTTAGGGATTCGAACCAAACTATGGTCGAAGGTGAAATCGTACATGAAGCTCTCTAACTCTGTTCCAGCTATCAAGGGAATACCTAGATGCATAATTAAAGAATTGCAAAGGACCACGATAATGATTGCATGTAATGATTACGAAAATAGAATAATAAAAATAATGCAAATGTTATCATGATAGTAATAATAATATTAATAATACAAAATATTAATGATGATAATGATAGTAATACTAATAACGATAAGAGTAACGATAATATATGTATTATTTTCATTCCGTACCCAGGAAAGACAGTGATCTAAATAGATCATGTACCTCGTCTGTTTTCCTTTCACATGAGTGGCAGCTAAACATGAAAATAGCAGATATGGCTGAGAATTAGGCACCCAGAAATAAACATGCAGTTTGAAAGGTAGGATACTTAATGTAAATGATATAATATATTTTCAATAGTTAAATGATAATAATACTGGTAATAAGAAAAATAGCACTGATATTAATAGTGATAAAGACAGGAATAAATGCTGATAATGCTGCTGATGAGAATAAAAATGATGACGATGATGATAATAATAATAATACTAACAACAATAATACAAATGATAACAATTTAAAAAAAGAATAACAATACTCTTATTAATAATAATAATGATAATAATTAATAATAATAACAATAAACATTATAATATTGATAGGAATAGAGAAAAGAAAAAGAAGTAGAAGAAGAAGGAGAAGAAGAAGAAGAAGAAGAAGAAGAAGAAGATGAAGAAGAAGAAGAAGAAAAAGGAGGGGGAGGAGAAGAAGAAGGAGAAGAAGAAGAAGAAGAAGAAGAAAAAATGACACTAATGAAGAAAAAAAACGACTATTTATATCGATGATGCCTACTTGAATGTGTTGAAGTTGCAAAATGCTACAGTTGGGAAGATGAGGCTGTCTGAGTGGTTTGTATAAACGTCCACATTTGTAGGGTGACTTGATAAATGTTTGGCTCTATCGACGACTTGAAATAAGAGCAGACCAAGCGCCACCAAGATCAGAAGAAGCCAAAAGAGTCTAAGAATTAGGATATAAGATGTGAGAACTATTACTTGTACTCTTATTACTACTATTACTACTACTACTATTCTACTACTACTACTACTACTACTACTACTATTACTACTATT
>JAVYIG010011629.1:0-59269 GCA_035222895.1 Strongylocentrotus droebachiensis | reverse complement strand
GAAGATCATAATGAACTGATCTAAACATGATTTTGTAGATAGGCAACAAAATAGGACTTTTGAATTGCTGTAGAGTTGACTTCTTGATTTAGTTGGTCTTCTTCTAAAATTAAGCTTAGTACTATGATTTGAAGAAATTTTATTGAACATGGATACAGAAAATTTGGGAATAAATGGCCTGGCCACATTAGGCTAGTCTCTTTAATATCAGAATGCTTGTTGGGGGGCTATTGCCCTTGTTGCATCAAGCTTGCCTGGGAGCATTGCCCTAGTTGTTCCCCACGTTGCCTGGGACGTGAGCACCAGGGGTGTTGTCCAGGAGTCTGTACCAATAGTTGGTTTTTGAAGACGCACTTCGATGTTTGAATACAAAAGACAGCAATCATCACCTGATCGGTATCATCGTCATCAGGGCCAAGTGGGATACCAACCAACGCTGACCTTTCCCCGCAGAATACCAGGCAGCCCTCGACCCCTGCCACGCGCTTGGGGTCAGCAAGCGGTCAGTAGCGGCCCCCCTCTGCAGGCAGCTTCTCCTCTCATCACGAGACCAGCTGGGAGAACGGCACGTAGCTTCTCGGGACAACTTCTCTCCTCCGTCAGCGTCGCGGCAGTGATTGAAGACGACATTCCATCTATAGTAGTCCAGTTTGGACTTCACTTGATACTGCCGCGTTCATACTTGCAACAGGACGGACGAACCTCTCTTCCCGTTGCACTGCAAGAGGCCAGCTTAGAGGAGTTTAAAGGACAACTTTAGTTGCCATGGCGACTCTTCTTTGCCATCTTGTCATCCTTAACAAACCCTCTATGATGCAGTCATTCAGACCCAAGATGTTTGTTCAGGATTAACACTTCAGTTGCTTTCTTCACCTCTCTGCATAGTCGCTTGTTAGCCATTTGCACATTTTTGCACAAACAGCAGGCACTGCTTGAGGGGAAAAGTGCTTTGCGCAATACAATGGCATTTCAAAATTACCCTCTTACACGTCCATTACATCCCTTTTAACACCGGTATAAATTAATGTTTTATTGGAAACAGTTACAATAATGTAGAATCCTTTGGTATTTCCATCCCATGACAGATACAGTATAGCACTGAAAGATTATTTGTGTGGCATACAAAAAAAGATTAACTTTAATCCTGATGTGTTCACACCTGCCTCTTCAGGTGGGGATCACTTTCCCTTTCACCAAGAGGTCATTTGTAGAACTGGGGTACGCTTTCGTCACCTTTCACCTATTTCTGGCTAGGACAATCCTTGTGATGGAAACCCAGATATGTCCTCCAGAAGTTTATTTGCTTAGATGACCCTTGCTGCAAGTACTTCTGCTTTCACTTATGAATGGAACATCTAGGTCAAATCCGATTCCTTTCGTTATATTCAGTTTATTTACGTCCATGGGATCAACTGTGAACATGTAGCATCTCTTTCATTGTTGATATGCTTTGTCTGTGTAACGTGAGCTTCACTCAAGCAGGCCGTGTTCACACGTGTCTTGTGAAGCTTTATTATTGGTCAGAACATGTTCACAGACATGTAGTTGTCAACCATTCCTAGTCTCGCCCCTTAGTTTGGGCCCGAACATTACCCACCTCGTAGCGAGCATCGCCCATCCATCATGTTTCTTGAGTTCTGCTCAACTTAAGCTATGGTCACAAATCAGAGCAGCGACCGACCGATCAGTAGCCTGCTCGGTCGCTGCTGGAATTTAGGCATCGCCCAGCGATTAGGCGGTCGCCGCTCGGTGGCCGGGCAGCTGCCGGGCAGAATTGGTTAAAAACTCGCCGCTCGGGCCGCCGAGCAGGCTACTTTTGGGTAATGTGACCATAGCATTACATTGGCCTTCTCCTCATTTCAAAAGGCAGTTTCTTCACGAAGGCTGCATTTTCAGACCCTTTCTGATTCTCTGATGAATTAAAACTGTATAGTGACACATTTTCTTGTGGTCCTGAATGAAAATTGCTTTCTGTTGTTTCGTTGGGGGAAGGGGGGGGGGGGGGGGGAGGAGGAGGAGGAGGAGGGAGGGAGGGAAAGGGGAAGAGTACCTGTCTGTTGTGTCTACTATCTCTCTCTTTCTCTCTCTCTCTCTCTCTCCCCCTCTCTCCCTCCCTTCCCGCTCTCTCTCTCTCTCTCTCTCTCTCTCTATCTCTATTCCCCCCTCTTTGGCTAGTGCTATGGAAGCCATCCTGCATAGGGTCTGCGCTAAAGACCAAGCAGAATACCTGGCAAGTGGGGCGCATGTGAGCCGTGCACTACAACATGCTTGTCTAGCTATCAGCTGATGGTTGCATAATATAGTCAGCTAGGTTCAACCAGGAGGCATAACAGACGCCAGCCAGCTAGGTTCATCCAGAAGGCACGGGCATCGCATTATGATAAGAACGGCTTCTCCGTCTGGTGGATGCTCTTGGAATCCAAGTCTCAAGATTGCACCTCCTTGAGATGGCCTCATTTCATGTTATTCATGCTAGGGAGGATGAGGGCTAGGGAAGGGCTAATGATTTTGTCGGGTGTGGAGAAGGAAGAAGGGGATGAAATGGAAGAAGCAGTGATGGTAACTAGGTGAAGAGGGGAGGGGGGAGACGACAAAAATATTTCACCCCCTCCTTCCCCTCAAGTATATTATCCACACTGGAATAATGCACAATTTCACTTTCTTGTTATCCATGCTAGGGAGGATGTAGGGAAGGGCTAGTGATTTTTTGAGGTGTGCACAAAGGGAAGGGGAGGAATAAGCAGGGATGTTGACTAGGGGAAGAGTTACCCTATGGGGGAACAGGGGAGGGGGAGAAGACACAAAAATATTTCACCCCCTCCTCACCCTAAAGTATATTATCCACGCTGTAATAACACAATTTCACCTAAATATGGCCCCATTTCATGTTATCGATGCTAGGGAGGATTAAGGAAGGGCTGATGGTTTCGTCGGATATGAAGAAGGAGAAGGGGATGGAAGAAGCAGAGATGGTAACTAGGGGAAGAGTTATCCGATGGGGAACAGGGGAGGGAGGGGGGGGGGGTGTTACAAAAGTACATGTAGGAAGAGGAAAGAAGGAAAAGATAGGGAAGGGAGGTGAAGAGCAGAATGGAAGGAGAGAGAGAGAAAGAGGATAGAGAGGCGGAGAGAGAGAGGGGAGGAGGATGGAGAGAGAGAGAGAGAGAGAGAGAGAGGGAGAGAGAGAGAGGGAGGGGGTGGGGGGGGGGGTAATATAATCAATTAACATTGGAAGACAGATTGAATTAGATATTACTGGAGCTGAATAAAGATTACTCAGTTGGCGATGTCGATGGTGTTTAAAGTGAAGAGATAGTTAGTGAGAGAAGTTATACATGCCTTGCCTCGTCCTCTGTTTGAACCGATGTCCTTGTTCGTTCTGTGACTTTGAGAGTGATTGTGTAGCACACCTAGACACGGCAGGTGGGCACAGGGGATGAGCAGATGATAACAGGAAGAGAGGGAGAGAGAGGGAGAGAGAGAGAGAGAGGGGGGGGGGGGGGGAGGAGGCGAGAGGAACAGAAATACAAGAAGGAAACTCGAGATGAGTAGATTTAGAGAATGAGCAATAGGGCAGGAGAGAGAGAGAAAGAGAGAGAGAGAAATGGATTGAGATAGAAAATTGAGGGGATGGGCAAGAGGAGAGAGAGAGAGAGAGAGAGGTGGGAGATCAATTTATTATAGATGGAAGAGATAAGAATTGTAAACGGGACAAGATGACGAGATGGGGCGAAAAAAGGTTTGAAGATGGAGGTAGAGATTTTGAGAGGGAGGAGAGGAAGGATAAAGGTGAGTGAGAGAGCGAGAGAAGGAAGATGTAAAGTTAGCCAAGTATGGAATATATAAACCATGGTAATGTATCACGATAGTACACAATAAGGGAGTAAATAGAGAGGAGATGGATAGAAAGACAGCTCCCAAGAAAAAAAATATAATTCCAGCTGAACCTCCCCCCCCCCCCCCCCCCCCCCCAAGACCTGCGACAACGTGACTGGAATGAGGGTAGGCGAGGGGCGACCCCTCGATTGGGTAGTCTATCGTTCCAGACCTTTCATTACTCAAGGAATCTGGGAATCTCATCAAAGGATACAGAGGCAATCAGCAAAATGGTTACTCTGTGAAGAAAAAAAAGCCTGTAAAACACATATTATTATCAACAAAAAAATTAATACTGCAATCGATTTAAGTATCTTTCTGTTGTCAGTATATCGACCACTCATCATTTTTTAAAATTTTAGGTCCATTATATATGAACAGTGGCAGTGAACATGCTAGAAAGTAGTAATATATACCAGTATGCAATTGTAGAGGGAATGCAGGAGCAAAGAAACCTACATGTACATGTACATGAAGGATTTGATATTATAACACATCCACATCTAATGTAGATATTGTCCATAATAGGATTGGACTTCAAGCTATATATTTGCTGGTTCCTAATCTGCAAGGTTCTGCTTACTTAACCAACAGGTGAAATTTATGCTCAAAAGAGGGGATTTATCCACAGGTTTGCTTTGAATATGAGAAACTCATGAAGATTTGTTGCATTTTGTAGTATGTTCACATCAGGTCTAGATGTGTAGAAAAAACATGGATATAGTTACATGTACAATGTAGGTAGAGAGAGTGAGAGAGAGGCAGCAAGACACACTGATAGAGAGGGAGGATGAGAGACAGAGACAGACAGACATACTGACAGGAAGAGAGAGAAAGAGACTGACAGAGAGAGAGAGAGAGAGAGACAGACAGACAGACAGAGAGACACACAGACAACTAAACAAGAGAAAAAGAAATGAGAGAGAGGGAGAAAGGGGTTTAGTATTGTTATGGGTTGCATGCATTTGTTTTTTATTAGTTAACATTTTTTACAATTCAGTTTTACAGCTGCAAGATATATTTTGAATAAATATACCATTAAAAAGGGAGGGGGGAGAAGAGAGACAAAGATAGGCAGGCACTGAGAAAGAGATAGTCAGGGAGAAATAGAGATGGAGAGAGAAATAAAGAGAGACATACAAATGTCACAGTTTAGTGAGCTGAATCTCGATTAACTATAAAAGCTGAATTTGGAACTGTCAAACTTTAAAAAAGAAATAATACTCCCATGACCGACTTTATCTTGAACCGCTCGTAGACAATATTTAAAGTAAACCAAGATACTTTAATTAGTCTTGCCTAATTTGTTCCCGAACTAGAGCTCCCTTGCTCTTGGCAATGCAACCCTGTACTCTACCATTGTCTACCAATACCAGAGTCCTCCAAAATAAATGATCTCTCTGTGCGTCTGGTATGGCCATTATCCCACGCTCCGACTTCGTTTATTACTTACAACTCTGACTGGTAATGAAAAGGACAACGCAGACGATAGCTAGCTGTACATACACAGTCGGCAGACGGCCATGTATATTGCTTCATTAGGACCGCTCGGTTGCGCATCGGGACGATATCCACATCCGACCAGATCCGGAAGTCTCTAATAACGCGCCCAACGAGCCGTATCAAATCTGGGAATCAAGCGTCAAGCGGAAATGAACGCTGGGAGACAAGGGCAAATGGAAAGATTTGGAGGGACGGAGATAAACGTGTGATTCGTACATGATATGACACATGGCTTTGTTTTCCCTTGTGTTTGACTTTTGGAGAATGAGCTGAAACAATATGACATAATGACCATTCCCTTGAATTATTTAGTTATGAACATAGTATCTATATGTACATGTACATGTGCAGGTATTGATGTATGCACACAACTATTCAATACCGGTATCTATACTCTTCAAGTAATAATAATAATAATAAAATGGTGCTTATAAAGCGCTTTTCACCTAAAACTGCAGATCTGATAACCTTTCATCTGGGACCTGTTTCACAAAGCCTATTTTCAATGACAAATCTGCTGATAAGCAAGGATTTCATTCAGTAGCTTATAAACATACACTGTGACAACAGCCATTCTGTGAAACCAGGTCCTGATCTCCTCTTTGGAAAGCTTTCTCCACTTGTTCAATGATTTCCTTTTTAATTCCTTTAACAAGGGACCACTTTCTTTTTAAGCAATGGTCTTTATTCACCATAGAGGTTAAATGTCCAATATTTCCCTATGGCTTAATACCATTTTTGAAAACGAACCATTTTACACTTTCATAGCCATTTCCCATTAGCACACTAAATGAAATGTTTTTGTTATCATCAATAACATATATATTTGTTTAAACAAAAAAAAATTGAGCGAATCGTTACATGAGATTATCTCTTGAGGGGTAGTGGGGCATTAACTTCCTGTATATAAACAAAATATTAAACAAATTAAGTCATTTTGCCCTTCTTCAGTTTCACAAGACGATATTAGCGGTGACGTATTGTGTATTATATTTGTGTGTCAATGTATTCATTTACTAAATCAGGGATGAATTTAATGAAGTTTCCCAGGTCTTTCCATTCTAAGGTAAGCCAGTGGCCAAAGCTTTTATTTACCTGGAAAAAATGGTTTGTCTTTGGCTTTGGAAAGTATGTTTCTTATCAAATATTCACTTTTTGTCTTCCTTCTGTCCAGGTTTTGCGCAAGTAAAGTGGCCTAACCCTGGGCAAGGTATCGTTCTCGTTAATCGAGGTAAGTGCGACAAGATTAATTCTATCTTTTGTACTGAACACCTGTTGGTGGGGAGATACTAGCTTTATGGAATATAGCCCCATTTCCTCTTCTTCTTTTTTGCCTTCTTCTTCTTTTTCTTCTCCCTCTTCTTCTTCTTCTTCTTCTTCTTCTCCTCCCTTTTCTTTTCCTTCTCCTTCTTCTTCCACCTCTTCTTTTCCTCCTTCTTCTTCCTCTTCCACCTCTTCTTTTCCTCCTTCTCCTTCTTCTTCTTCTCCTCCTCCTCCTCCTCCTTCTCCTTCTCTCCTTCTCCTTCTCCTTCTTCTTCTCTCCTTCTCCTTCTTCTTCTCCTTCATTTCATCCTTCTTCTTCTTCTCCCTCTTCTCCCTCTTCTTCTCCTTCTTCTCCCTCTTCTTCTCTCTCTTCTCCTTCTTCTCCCTCTTCTTCTCCCTCTTCTTCTCATTCTTCTTTTCCTCCTTCTTCTTCCACTTCTTCTTTCTTACTCCCTCTTCTTCCCCCTTTTTACCTCCTCCACCTCCTCTGTCTTCTCTTCAACTATTGTCTTTTGATGCTAAATTTGTCCAGGTCTGCACTTGCACTTTTTCCTTCTCAATTTTCTTGTGATTACAAAAAGATTGTCTGGAAGGAAATTGGTCTTGCCAATGTGTGTTATAATTGCGAATGCCGAGTGGTGAATTATCTGCCTAGGAGCGCTGTGTTAATAAAGATTTTGACTATGTGTTAAAATCTTTTACCATGCCCTTGTATGTTTGCAAAGATAATGTATTATGGTGTATTAGACTACCCACATATATACTTTACATTCCCATGCATAGATATTCATGTTTGTATTTAAGAAGGCTTTTCAAATTGTGTCCCCACTTTGATACGACCCTAATCTCTAAAATCATGACTTAATGAGGAGATAAAAATGTAATCTCCCCTTCAAATATGGTTGAAATCTGCCAGTCTACATGGCTTGTGAGTGAACTCTGGCATTCACTGAAGATTACAAATTTTGTTGCCTTCTTTTGTTCATAACAGAATACCAATAACTGTGCCTCCTCTGTGAACTTTCTCAGTAAATCAGAGACGGAGACAGAGAGAAAGAGAGAACGGGAGAGAGAGAGAGAGAGAGAGACAGAGAGAGAGAGAAAGAGGGGTAGGGTTGAATAGTTATCAGCATTATTATATCAAATACTGAGCAGTGAAATGAAAGTGACTGCATTAAGCTTTATAACATATTCATGAAAAACAAGGCCTTTAGAAGCCGGCTCTTTTTTTTACACACTATATTACCGTCCAAGTAGCTGCATAAGATTGAGAATACAGAGCCCAATCATTCCTCGTTTAAAGGCACACTGTCCTACTTGTAGCTACTTGCTCCCTCTATATAGAAAACTTCCCCAATCGGTGCCTGTTGGTCCCCCATGATCCTCTTTTCCTTATGTTAAATGAGAGCTGAGTTAAAGAGATAGCCACCTGTCACAGTGACCTCGCTAGCTCGTTGGGTGGTCTAATCCCTTCTGGCTGAAGTAGTAAAGCCTGCCTTTAAGGAACTGTGCTTGAGACTAAACAAATATGGTTGTATGAGTGGGTGCACCTACAGTGTACTGCTCTGAGTTCAATGTTCTACACTAACCAATTGTTCAACCCTGAACCAAACACTATTCCTAACCCTAACCCTAACCCTAAACCTGTGCCTAAAACCCAATTCCACTCTTAACCCTAACCCTAACCCTATGTCTTTGATGTAATAAAGCTCAGGGCAATGGTCACAAGAGCATTTTTTGTTCTGTTTGGATCTAGAAGGGCATTAACTCATATAATTTAACACTGAGTTAACACCCTTCTGGCTACAAACAGAAGATTTGTCTGAATAGCATCCTTCTGTATCTCCTTGTGTACAATGTCCCAGGGAGTTTTATAATACAAATTCTTTCTTAGTTCACCAGTGGGGAAAATTAGATGTAGATCTTAAATAAGAGCATTTCCTTGCTTTGTACAAAATTTAGATGATGTTATCAAAATGTGGATGTATAAAAAAGTGTTCTTTATTTATGGTGGAATAATTTATCTAAATTTAAAACTGCTGTAGTTAAGTTAGGATCCAAAAATGGCCTCCAGATTGGATTTCCACACTTGTCATTAAAAATAAAAATAAACACAGGGATCATGTATGCAACTAAGATTCCCATTTGATCTGGGACAAAAATATCTTGCACATACATCCAGTGGTATCAATATGTATTGTATTCAAACTTCAAAGCTTTACTTTTGATATTTTAATCTATTTGATTTTACTTGAATAGAATTGATTTTAAGATCCACTAGACAACCGTCTGAAAGATGGTTTTCATATTTTCCTCGCATTTCAAAATGTCATGGCAACGTAATCCAAACCGATGCTTTTGTGACGCACTTTTCAAACGTGAGATTGCGTCAGGTATCTCTCAAAAGTTGTTGTTAGCCGTCGTGATTACTTGTAGAATTTGTGTCGCATATACTGTACAGAGTAGGCTATTTTACAGAGATTACCTATGGTATCAAGTTTGGATGAATATGGATAGTTTTAGATCAGCTATGCCAAAAAAAGAAGTGGAAAGAACCTCGCTAACGTAGGTTGAATATTTAGCCTTATATCGTTGATTAGATGACAACGTCACTGCCATGATTTTCTCCCTAATACACAATAGCATTGGGTTGTGATGTAAGGTTTTTCTATTTTAGGGAGCTCGTGAATTTGGCTTTTCTGTCTGTCTGTGGTCTTGGTAAACTTAAAATTGCATTGTTCACTTATAAGAAGAAGAACACTTTGCTATTTCGACCCCCATCCCCTACAAACAAACATAAATAATCACCATATAAGAATAGGGAGACTACCGCTTTGCAATAAACATGTTCATGGAGGTGTTGTGGTATAGTGGTTCATTCACTTGACTCTCAATCCAAGGGTTGAGGGTTCAAACCCCAGCCTGGCACCAAGGTCCTTTGGCTAGACATTAATGCCCCATTTGCCACTCTCCACCCAGGTTTAGATGGGTACCTGACAATCATAAGTTATTGTCATGGGTTTAGCATTTTACCAATAAAAGGGAGCAACATGATACACTGTAGTTTAGCTCTGAAAAACATAACCAACAAAATTTGGGGGAAAACAGAAAAACACCTTTTTCTGCACACTTGCGTATGTTTATCCCTTTTTTAATATAAAAAGTTAAAAACTATACTAATTCCCCAAGAGAGCTTCCATAGACAAAAAAGAATACTGTTTGTCAGTATTCAAAGTTGCCTTCTGAATTAGGATCAGTGAGAATTATTATCTCTGTAGCACGCTGCCATATAAGGTGAACTCGCTGGCCTCCCATCATTTTAATGTAATGGGCCAAATGGATTTGGTATTATCACTATTATGCAGATAGTGCAGCGTTAGGGTTTTGTGACGTTGTGAGCTGGGTGCCGTCAAGAAATGCTAGCCAGACGATACATGGAGACAAGACAAGACATAATACGTCCTAAGCATTCCTGACAAGCTTTCAACTCCCGATGACGCCATCGCCATCGCCACGGCGACCAGGCAGATACATCATAAAGCGTTTGACGTCATACCTGGACCGCGGTTCAAACTGACGGTGGCTCGTGACGTCAGCAAGAGAGCAAGCAGTCAAAGAGATTTCCCCTCCCTCCCTCCCTGGGCTGGGCTGGGATAGAGAGAAAGAGAGAGAGGGGAAGAGGATTGAGAAGAGAGTGGGGTAGAATGGGGAAAGATGAAGGTATAAATGAGTGTTGAAATGAATGACAGACGAAAGGGTTGGGAGAGAAAGTGAAGGGAAAAGAGATGAGAGAGGAAAAGATAAAAGGAAGAAATTGAGAAAGGTGATGGCAAGAGAAATAAAGAGGGAAAGATAAAAGAGAGAGAGAAAGGTGAAGGGAAGAGAGATAAAGAGACAAAAGATAAAAGGAAGAAATGAAAAACAACGAGAGTGGGAAAGTGGGAAAAGATGGAAGAAAGAGGTGAGAGAAGGGTAGAGAGAGACAGGTAAGAGAGACAGACAAGAGAAAGATTTAAAAAAAAGAGTGAGGAAGGAGAGGAAGATTTAGAGGTGAGAAGTGAATGACGCTTTAAAAAGCAAGCAAAAGTCAGAGATATAACACGCTTTTCGCGATGTTGTCTTTGCCATATATTTCTTGGACGAAGACTTTCCCGGCAGGACGCTTTAAATACGGTAAGCTCCTTATTCGTGGTCTAATCTGTGAGCTCGGACTGCTTAATATCGCCCTCTCTGACGAGTGGTCTGAGCCTAATCGATGGTGGCGCAAAGACTGATGGGAAATCAGATGAAAATTGATGGTCCGTAGAATGAAATATGGAAGCTCCTAATCGAGATGGATGCACACGCAATCTTGCACAAAAACAACCACCCCCAAGGTGATTCTACAAAACTTTTAATCAATTGATTTTGCTAATGAATAGACGTACAGCCGCTTTGATACAAATCACTTTCTCTATTTATTACTTCCGATAAATATCAATTACTTTGTACTTTTGATCATTTTCATTAATTTTGCACAGCAGCTGAAGATCTTATTCTGTTTAGTTGTACCGGTAGTACAATCCATAATTACTCTGCTTTAAACATGTTCATTTATTTCATTGAAATTTGGTTGATTTAAGTACAACTTTCAGAAACTTATTGGAAGTCTATTCAATTTCAGATCATTTAAATCTATTTTTGTCACTGAAAATCAGTTTATGGAAGGTAGTAATAGGCCAATTTTGTAATCAAATCAAATTTAGCGCATACATCTTTGTTAGCTCATTCACGACAATTGACCACATTGTGTGGTTTGCCGTGTTTACCAATTATTTCTCGCCTCGTTACAAATCTCGAGCCTCCTCACAAATCCCGAGCCTCCTCACAAATGATTTCATTCACCTGTTACAAATAATCGTATGTCAAAAGTCGGAATTGGGAATTGCATACATTAATTGTTGCTAGGTAAGGCAAACATTATGGCTTGTCCAACCTAGCAACACAGGAGGTACAATGTATGTAATTTGATCAACATTCGGTTACAGTACAGTGATTACTTGTCATCAGTTATCCCATTGACCTCGTTTCTTACGAGGTACATGTACATTTCTTATCCAAACCATATTCCTTTATGCACATTTGGACCTAACACTACACCTAAATCTTAATCCTAGCCAGTGTAAAAAAAGAAGGAAACTTGTCGCAGGACCTACATGTATTTAACCATTTAGTGTTGTGATTTACTTGCAATGATATTTAAGTCTATTTTCTTTAAAAGTCTTATTTTTTTAAAATATACATGTACATCTTTCAGAGCTTACCAGGGCCCCGTTGCATAAAACTTTCCATTGATGGTAACTTTGCCATCAATGGTCACTACCATGGTAACAGGGCTCAACAGCCAATCAAAATCAAGGTTTCCATGGTAGTTACCATTGATTGCAAAGTTACCATCAATGGTAAGTTTTGTGCAACGGGGCCCAGACCTAAATCGCTCTCTGCTCCTCTATATATTTTGTTTGCTGACCCTAATTGCAACCCTATTCCTATACTTTTGATGAAATAAAGTCCTCAGCAGTTAATATAGCAAATGTAGGAGTACCGAATGTCGACAAATCACTGTAAACAGATAATGCCATTCTAAAAGCTAAAGTCCAGCACTCAGGGTCTTGTTTCTCAGACTAGCTGGTAGAAGGAAGACCGGGATGCCATCTCAAACAACTTTGGCATACTCTGAATGCCATCGTAGTGGAGAAGAAAGGATAACCAGCTCCCTCTGATTGGACCCCAGCACTTGGCCTCTTATGGACAGCGCCTTGATGTGATGGCCGCGTGGCAGGGGGGCGTGGCAGGGGGCGGGGAGGGTGCCTGGAGATGGGGGTCATCCTGTGGTCATTGCCAGGGGTTACTTAACAACGATACGTCAGCTGGGAGACGGAGCTTGCACCCGTTTGGCTCCAAACAGACATTTTTTATAACGGCCTAAGAGAAATAATCGTCTAATGCTAGACTGAAAGTTGCAAGCCAATGTATAGTGTATGTAGTCTTAAAGCAACATGCTTTTTCAAGTTATGACCTTTTATTTTCCTACATTTACATCTTCAATACATACATTAGATTATTAAGTGATAAAATATGCCAGAAATCAAGATTGGTCAAGATTGGTTAGATTCTTATTGAAGTTATTGTTCATAGATATCGCCATTTAGCCATTTCCAAAACATATTCAAACTTTAATATACAAGTTCACTTTACGGCCACAAGCTACTACATTCACCCGTTGTATATTATTGTCTTTTAACAGTCTGAATGCGAAATGGAGGTAGATTCATTGTTGCTAGGTAGGACAAACATGGCTTGCCCTACCTAGCAACACATAATGTATGCAAAAGACTATTCAACTACAATTATTGGTAACAGGTACATGAAATAATATGCAACTAGGCACTTCACAAAGACATACATGTACATGTATGCATTATTTAAGGGAAATCCAACCCTTTTTATAGCAAAGTACTGTAGAGGACTGCAAACAAATCTGAGAAGTAGACTGATGACAGTTTAAATGAAAATATGAAATCTAACAAAAAATGAGAAAGTTATGAATTTTTTAGAAAGGTGTAATCACTATAAGTATGGGCTCTTTAAATTGGCTGGGTCAATAATTTCTCTGACTCTCTGAGATCTCATATGCATTGCCCTTTCATTTGATAACATTATGAAAATGACCTTTAATTTAAAGGGGATAATATCCCTTTAGAAAAACAGATGGAACTATTAAAGTCTTTACAGAAAATGGAAAATAGATAATGATTTGACATCCGTAATTGTTATTTGTGGTAGTGTGTTTGGAAGTACCTAATGATATTTGACAGTAGGGAAGCTATTCACTCAAAAGTACGGCAAGGGTTTGTTGTCGTCATAAATGCCATCGTCGTGGAAACAAGCAAGCATGCTAAAAACTTGAAAGGGGGAATACCTGTGCAATTGTCGAATCTGATTGAATTTTGCCTTTCTTTTTCTGTTGGAACTTTATTGTTTTTTTTATATCCGTCTATTCTCCTCTCTCTCTGTCTTGATCTTTTTAGGATTGGTCTTTTGTTGTAATTAAGTATAAATGTACTTCTAAAACATCCATATATCTACAGTGTATTTGTTTTTACAGAACTGTCACTACATGTATCTAATATCAAAAGGCTTATTAGAAATAAAAGAATTACAAACAGGTCTTTTATTAAGTTTATGGACAAAAAAAAGGTTAAATCTTCTTCTCTGGCTCTTCCTCTGACGGTTTCTCCATTAGTCTTTCTAAATTTTTTTTTCTCTCTCTCTCTCATTCTCTCTCTCTCTCTCTCTCTCTCTCTCTCTCACACACACACACACACACATACTCTCTTCCACCACTATCTCTCCCTCTCTCTCTCCCTCTCTCGCCCTCTCTCTCTCTCGCCCTCTCTTCCCCTCTCTGCTCCCTTCCATTAGTTGGTTTGGGAGACGGCTTTAATCGCATTCATAATTCACCAGTGGCCGCCCCAAAAATAGAACCCACCGGCTCTACGGAGGTGAATCAATTTGAGTCCGGAAACCATTTACAGCCCATTCACAAATTGCATACAGGCCTGCATGCTCCGCTCCAGACGATTCAATTTGAGAGAGAGAGATGGAGAGAGAGAGAGAGAGAGAGAGAGGGGAGAGGGGAGGGAAAAGGGGAGAGAAAAGAGGATGTTGGAAATGTCAACGGAAGGAATTAATCAAGAGGATGCCAATTTACATGTAGACAAGCAGAAGAGAAGGAGATGGAGAGAGAGGGAAGGAGAGATCAGATAATGAAATGTATTAATTGGAAGGGCGATAGGAGATAAAAGCAGAGATGGGGAAGAAAAGAGCAATGGAGTTTACTCCTCTCCTCCTCCTCCTCCTCCTCCTCCTCCTCCTCATTCTCCTCCTCATTTTTCTCTTCTTCTTTAACCCCCCTTCCTCCTTATCATTCTCGACCCTTCAATAGATTAACAGTGAAAATTGATTGTAGCCAGTAACATACACATACACTGTACAATGTATGCTACAATTACACATTAATAAGTAATGAACAGAATATTCTTTAAATAAGTAAATCAATTGCATGTACATTTGATTTAATTCTTTTAAATTATTTTGCCTTGAGAAAATCCATTGAGAAATACAATTGATATCTAAGGAGCTTAATAATATATACACTCAACAGTTTAGATTCAAATTCTTACATTTTGTATCTGATACTATAATTAGATTAGGAGGCACGTCTTAAAACCTGAGCAAATACCGGATACTCTTTAGGCCATACCAGTTCACAGTATTTTTAACGCCCAAATAAATCACTACTTCCTCTTCAAATTGACACCAATTATTCTTATTTTCAACTCCTACATCATTCACAAAATGATTGCACATGAAATGAACCAATGTGAATGAAAATCATTAAAATCAACCAAATAAATATTACCAATTTGTACACAAATAATGATTATACATTGCACATCGCGTTGCCAATTTAAAGACTGGGATGGATACGTACTGTTAAATGGATCATCTTCATGAATGGCACAATGTACTGCATTAGAAATGAACTCAAAATTTTCTGTGATTTTTGCCCTTTCTCAACTGTATTGTTTAATTCCTAGAATTTTAGATTTAAAGATATTTTTAAATGCCACTAAAAGTGACACTGGACATCAGTTAAGACAAACCATTATATAGTGTTTCATTCTTAGAATTTCAGATCCAAATATATTTTTAAATGCTACTAAAAAGGTGACGCTGAACAGCAGTTTAATAATAAATATCCAAAACATATAAGGAGAATATGATTGCTTTGGGTGATGGGGACTGGACGACACTTGTGCAGTCAGCTGTTCTATCAGCTGTGGGGCCGAGTCGAGCGCAAAATTTGCTGCCACAGCAAATCTGGCCGGATGTACCAAAATAGCCTCTCCCGTTTCGCTAATTAACGCAGGAGGGAGATAGATGCGCAGGCATGCGAGCGCGAGACAAAGTGGACGTTATCGAAAGCTATTGCGACCGTCGTTATGAAATTAAAGATTTAAAACCCCGGATTAAGCGTAGAGACGGAAGGAGAACGTGTGTTTATAGAGCGAGGTTAATTGAAAGTGTCTCGATCTCTAGCTATACAAACACAGCATTGTTGTGAATTCCTATAGTGTCTTTGACCCACTGTTCTAGGCAATTTATAAACGGAAGTATCATGTCTAAAGTTAATCACTTGTTGTGTAATAGCAACAAGAAGCTTTAGATTATACGTGACCCAACATTTATTCCTGCGTCGATTGTTTGGGCTTTATTTCATCAGAGGTATAAGCCTAGGTGCAGTTGGGGTTTAGGGTTAGGTGTTGAGTTTAGGATTGAAATTTGAATTAGAAATTTGGTTAGTGTAGGAAATTGGTGTGTAGCAATTGTCTTAGGAGCAATTGTTGTACGACAGCTGTTAACACTTGTAAAAAACGTTCACACACTGAGAAGGAAGCGCTTTTTGTACAGTATGATCTTTAGTAGATATGAACGTGCTGAATAGTAGTCAGCATGTAATAATGTTTCTAGTAAGTTGTATGATTGTGCCGATTCAATTAATTTGTTTTGGTCACAAGGTGGGGGAAGGGAGAGAGGTGTATTCTTTATAGACAGGTTGCCTTTCTATACAGGTGGTCACTAAAACGAGGTTGACAAATTGAATGTGTACTCTATGAACATTTGGGTGCTTGTATCATGTACAGCTAATCCTGTATTCAAAGATCGCTCAAGGAAGACATAAAATGAAGCTTCTACGTGCAAGGGGTCTTTAAGTACAGGTTCCTCCAGTACAGGTTTCAGTGACAAATAGTATTCAAGAGAAAAAAACAAATGTGTGGTCTTTATAGACAGGTGATCTTTCTATACAGGTGGACACTAAAAGCAGGTTTGGTTAAAGAAAAAGAAAAAGTACTCAAGAAGTTAGTTCACCTAACTTTCCATCTTTCCTCTCTATCTTTACGGTCGACGGAAATTAATCCAGAGTCTAGATTGTCATGTCGCCGCACTGGACATGACATAACCGGCCGGAAGTATGTAATGGTCAAGATTGCCTTGGGGACTCTCTGATGTTATTTTGGGCATGAACGCTCCACCGCACCGATTCGGTCTTTCCGCCAATTATACGGGGTCGCAGACATCAGTGGCAAAACAACGACCTGCGATCGGGTCCAGTCAATCGATGCAAACCTTCTTCTTGTTAGACGGACACTAGGTTTTCTTTTTATAACGCTGGGTCATAATGTTTGAGATTTGAGAATATTTATTAAAAAAAAGAGTAAATGTTTTGCACAAGACAACTATTTTCATTCTGTCATGATGTTTCTCCGGTAAATTATCACTGTTTAAAACTGCAAGATAAGTGTCAAAATTGATGCATACTTTCTTGATGAACTTGTTTCTAAAGAGCCGGAAGGGCATTCACTCAAAATCTTTTACAATGGGTTAACGCTTCTCGGGCTCCAAAATCCAAACAGGCAATATTGCTGCGATGGTGTTTTGAAAATGCTGAAATCAAGGAAAAAGGAAAACCCTCAAACAAATTATTTTATTTTGGTTTTACTATGTCTTCAGCAATCATCTCTAATAAACTTTAGGATAGATCTGATAATTTGATGCTCACTTTATAATTATCTCTTATTAATGGATACCATGTTTCTTGTGTAGACCTACATGTAGGTGTTAAGGAATTATGACTTGAATTGTAGAAGTTAGTCACCAGATATGGCCAACACTTAATTTTTTTTCTTCTTCAATTACACATGTATGTCTTCAAACAATTTTCACTTATAATTCCAAGGATAGATCAAAAAATGTGGCATCGGTTCTTTTTGTTGTTCTTTAACAAAATTATTTTCCGCTCTGATCAGAAAAAAAAATTGCTCTTGTTTGCTGAAGCTGTTCATCTTTCAAGTGTTGATAAAACTCCAGATAGATATTCATCCATTTGTCTGTTTCGAACCAAGCTAGGAATTGACTTTTAATGGGGCCTATTTTTAGTCCCTTCTGCCAAGGTTGCAATTATTTCATAGCCTACTGCTTGCGGATTCACGAGGGAATGCTCTCTAACCATTCAGATGGGGAAACGAAGAAAAGAAAAGATAGAAACGGAAGGTTCTCATTTGAACCCAAGTTTATTTCCGGTGTTAGTTTTGTATTTCAATAGATTTTTTTTGTCCCTTCGCTCTTCTTGCAAATGTCTGTTTTATTTTGGATGCCTGAGGGAGGGCTTTGGTTTCATAACGGACTAATCTCTGTTTAAGTAGTCATTCTGTGAATTGTTTCCTGTCGATTCAAGCTGCTTGATATTTAATTAAACCCCCCCCCCCCATTTTTTTTTCTTCCATTTTTATGAATTGAGCAACATTTCTTTGAGATGAGCATGATAATTTCAGATTTGCTTCGTTTAGTTTTTAGTTCAGGTTTCAAAAGAATTATGAAGCTTTCAACAGTTATCAGATTTTTAGAGCTTATTTGCTACATGTGGTAGAAGACAATTTTTTGTTAGAAAGAAATTGGATGTTTGGATTTGGTTTCGAGGGATAATCATTGTCACCATTATTATCACCACCACCATTACCATCATCATCACCACCACTACTACTACCACCACCACCACCAACACCACCACCATCACCGCCACCACCACCATCACCACCACCACCACTACCACCACCACCACCACCACTACCACTACCACTACTACGATTATCATAAGTTGCAGCATCCAACCAAAACTGAAAAGACTGATTTTTATGATTATTTCTTTATATTGCAATTTGCCAACTTACTAATACTATCTACTCGAAGATAATGATTTTGAGATGAGTGCAGTAGTTCACCCTCCCACAAACTGTGATCATTGTTTTTGAACCCCTGGTCTTGTGAAACCCCTGGAAACAAGAAAACGGGTCAAGTTTATCATTAATCGCTTGGGTTTCCTAGAAATCCGGGGCCCCCAAGTCATTATCCTAATGTATTATCCTTTCATACATGTATCTACTGCAATTTTACATAGGGGGGAAACTCCACAATATTATTACCTTCATGTGCAGACGATCCAGTGAGCATCTACTGTACATTCCCACATATACAGTATTTTGTGTGTTGTGATGGTTTGTGTGTCTTTGTGTGTAGCCATTGAAAACCCTGCACTGCACCATTGTCTATGAATGGAAACCCTTCAGGTAAACACATACACACACACACACAAGCACTCATGATTTATTTCTCATATGTTTGCATGTGTACATGTACTATGCAGTTTTTCCCTTGTCCTCTGTATGAACCCTAGTCTAAAGTTTCAGGCACTGTTTAAACATTACTCAAGTAAAGACTCAATTTGGTGAGAAATACAAAGCTTTATTTTATATATCAAACCAATTTCTATAAATTGTTCCTTATCATTAGGTACTTTCAATAGCCAAGCAAAAATTGTGAATGTGCGGGGACCAGTTTTGTTTATTTATTAAATTACAGAAGGGCTTCAATTTCAAGACTAGGCAGCTCATTCCCCCCCCCCCCCCTCTCCTCCTCTCAATGCTAAAATACTGCAATAAACCAATGAGTGAATCCCAGACAGTATTACATAATATGATGCAATCTTGCTTTCAATTTTAGGTCTGTTGGGGCTGACGAGCACACTGCATTATTTGTGTAGCACATCTCATTATAAATACATTTAATATCATTAAAACTTTGTGTATTTCCATCAAAATAGCAAAGGAAGAAAAAACAGACACACGCAGGTCTTCCAGTGCGAGAATCTGTATGTTCAAGTGTTTTTTTACTAATAACATGTGTATTTATTAAAATTGATGTCAGAAAGCTTATTTTAAACAACAATCTTGAAACTAATATTGGAGAGTAGAATTGAAAACAATACACGTCTTATCACTCGATTGCACATATATGTAAAGCATTTCTAGGTCATGTCCATAACAGCTGAGAGGTCACTCAACGGTCAACCATGTAATATTGACCATATCAACACACAACAGCTGGACATATTGGGAACAAACCCATCTATTTGTCCGTCCGAACACCTTATTGATTTGTTCAAGGCAGTGTTACACCTTGTCATATGTGTGTTCGGATGGGCTTGATGCGCGATAATACTGTATTATTATCAACAAATATCGACTGGTTCTTTGTTATAAGGGTGTCAGTGTGTTAGTTATAGTTCAATTTCTCGGTCATGGTTGGCAGAAAAAGTGCAGTGCACAGTCAACAAGATATGGGTCATTCCATCGGGTTGGGTCATAAATTGTGACATGAAGGTTCAAAATTCAGAGTTGGTGAATAATTTGTTTATTGTTATATCCTGTTTCTAACACCAATCCTACAATAGATTCCATTGGAATTGTGTGTATTCCTTTGCACACTTACATTTAAAATGAAAAAACAGACACAACAAAATACCAACGTTACAAGGACATCTTTTTTTACTTGCTCATTTATTTTCTGACCTGAAACTTTGTTACAGTCTGTACTCCACTTTTTTTTGGTGTGGAAAACATTAAGATGATGGGAGCAATAGTTTAGAATACTCAAAACTTGAACACAGCAACATTATATCAACTTATAAACATGAAACAAATGAGGAACTAGCAATTTTCAGATCATGTTTTTCTTCTAAAGGGTTATCTTTTCTCTTGCATAGAAAATCTTGGCTGCATTCTAAGAAATGTGCCAATTAATTGATGCATGAAACATATTAAATGAGATGATGACACAAATGAAAGGAAAGCTGCAAGATTTATGGTCTATATTCACCTCAACACCTCGAAATACCAATGTTACATGGACATCATGTCCGAGTAACATCCGTATGATATTAGAGTTACTGACCTCTTATACTCATTTAAACATGACAGACTATATCAAATGTCATCTGAAATATCTTTCATCCATTGACCAGTAAATAAAAAAACAAAATATTCATACAATAGGTGTATTGGTTGATATTAATGATTAACTTTATACTTCTTCAAAATAGTGATTAGATTGGAAAGATCTTCGTTTCCAGGAATATTTCGATGACTTGTCATTTTGCCTGCTCTCTTGATCGATCTCTCTGCCGGAGCTGAATCCTCAGGCAGCAATCTAATAAATATGCATGAAAAGAAATAAATAAAAACAAATGAGTAAACAATATTAAATGAGATAAAAATAAAACAAAACTGTAAATTGCTTCTGTGACTTTTCATTTCAAAATATGTGTTCTGGTTGATAATTATGAGTACTTGTACATTGTAACATTGTAAGAATTAAGGATGGAACAACTACACAGAGGATTGCAAGATGGATAGGGAGGCATCATCCTCACGTTTGGCTAGTTTTGCATGCCCAAATAGAAGTAGGTATTTGGTTTCATTTATTATTATTTATTATTCTTTTAAGTTCAATATTTGTGTTAAATTATTAATTTCTTAATTTTTTTTGTTTGTTGTTATTTATCATTATTGTTTTATATCTTATTTTTTGGAGGGGAGGGTAGGTGGTGAAAACCCTTTAACCTCCCTTTAACCTTTTTAGGAGGGGGGAGTGGGAGCCACATGGCAAACATCAATAATGATTTTATTTAAAAAAAAATATTTAAAAAAAATTATAAAAAAAAAAAAAAAAAAAAAAAAAAAAATCATTAGATCTATGTATCCAATTCTAATTGAATCGGGGGAGGGGTCGCATGCCCTCTCCCCTTTAGCTCTCTCCATTTTTCTCTATCTCAACTCCAACCCCCTTTTTTGCCCCAAAGTTGATATGTCGGGCCTTAGATTGAACTTCCTAACAATTTTAAATAACTTGTGTTTTTCCTTAGGCTTAGCCATCATTTTTCAATGACAATTAATGGCATCATATAATTAATATTAATTAATTTAACAGTTGTGAGACAAATTCTGAGGTATAGGAACATCAGTTATATCTTTATTTACGGGATTCTTATAACAAAATTCAATTTCTGTCTAAGAAATTAGCTTTTTAAGGGAAAAGTCCGGCAACGATTTTGCATGTTTCGTTATAACACATATATCAGTATGTGGGACAACAGTAAAATATTCACTCACACGTGATGGTTTTGAAACCGTTTTAAGCTATAAATAACACAATTTAAAACGGAATTACATTTAAACAAAATGGAATTTCATTGTCTATGATAATAATTCGGGCTATAAAAATAACTTAAAATACATATTACGTACCAATTTGGGCGCTGACGGGCGAAAATGGCTGCCCGACGTTATATGGACATTGTCACGTTTGTGGTTGCAGCTCAGGGGTAGGTCGTCGCACACCATCAAAAAACATGTGTGCGCGTTCGTGAATAACTAGCAGGTCATTTTAACACCAAAAACTGAAGCTAGCGGGCTGGTTTGATCTCAAACACCGTAATTTCACACCGACGTTACCAAATTATGAAGGACATCGCGGGGGATTGTTGTGGTAAATTAATTATTTTCTTGTATTTACCGACCGATTTAATCGTCATTCTTTTAACATATGTTCATCAGGGGTTGTACCTTCCTAATAAGATGAAAGTTTCTGAGAAAATATCCTGCTAAATTTGTGTAAAATGTTAGATTACCGCCGTTACGAAAAAAGTGCTTAGGACATTGTTGGTAACGTCGGTATTGTGTTTTTTCAATATGGGATAACTTGCCGATTTTTTGCACATTTCACCTGAGCTTCTTAGACATAGTAGGGGTATTAAAGGTGACATGTTTTAAGTAGGAAACATTGCATTATGATGAATTTTTTTCCAGAAATGAGTTCATGAAAATGACTTGTTTTCATGTCACAACTTTCACCCTTAAAATCGCTCAGACATCGGTAGTTAAACTCTCACCAAAAAAAAAATATGATGAACAAGTTTCTGTTTTCATGTTTATTTATTCTGTCATACATTACTCTTAAATAAAATATACTTTTAATTTTCTAAAAATACATTTAAATTTGAGAAAATAGCTTCTAAACATTCAAACACATGAAAATGCTGAAAAGACCCAACCCGATGGAATGACCCATATGGTAGAGGTTGTCAGGCCAAAAACAAAAGAGTTTTTAAGTATTAACAAAGCAAAATTATGCCTATTTTTTTATAACTACCGGTATGTTGTTATTCTATTCTAGCTCAGCATTTTTGTTATGTTTGGGGTTAAGGGTGAATCTTTAAGAACAAGCTATTTTTGTTTAGGAGCCCCCTCCCCTTGTATAACTTACATACATGTAATCACTAGTAATAATAATAGAAACAAACGTGTTTAAACAGTGGATCTGTGTTCTAAAGATCTGGTCTCATCTCATTTTTTTTAGTACAAAATAAACACAAACAGGTTTACAGGTTTAATATCAGTATAAAATTTTTTTTTTTTAAAGAAAAGTAAAAATTAAAAATGATGTACATGTTAAGGCTGTGCACAACAGTGTAATGAGGTACCCGAGTACACTCTCAGGCTTACAGGCGAATACTCGAGTATTCGGACGCCATGTTTTTTTATAATTTTTTTGATTTTTTTTTTTTGAATTTTTTTGAATTTTTTTGAATTTTTTTGATTTTTTTTGAATTTTTTGATTTTTTGACTTTTTTTTCTTTTTTGACTTTTTTTGCCACTACCATACCACTCGGCAGTTTCTCAGATCCCTCGCCCAAAACGCATGCAATTTTACTTTGAGTTGCAGTTGAAGGCGCCGATTTAATAAGAACTATAACAGTAAACAATGCTGTTTTAAAAACCAAAGATGGCAGAATAATCCATTTTCCTTCAAGTCCAAACAGAAATCTGGACATTTGGTCCCAGTTTCTGAAAGGTGAGTTTGACAGTGCTTGAGTTGGGAAACATTTTTACCGACGGTACCATGCCAGCGGCTGCCGCTCTCCCTGGCACGGGTAAGCGTGGGCCTGGACATTTTTTTTTTTAAATTTTTTTTTTTAAATTTTTTTTTTTTTTTGCGGCCGAATATTCGGGTACGAGAAATCGTACCCGAGTAGTTGTCAACCGTGCGGGTACTCGAGCATTCGACTACCCGTCGCAGCCTTAGTACATGTACACTGTATCTTGGTTCTAAACATGTCAAAGTATGGGGAAATGGTGATGTACTTCGTAAACAAAGTATTTTTTTAATAGGTTATCGTGGGGGAAAGATAATAACAAATGAAACTGTTTCATCTGTGACATTATGAACTGGGATGATGTAAATGAAAACGAATGCAATTACCCTAGTTATATTTCAATTGAGATAGATATGTCAGTTTAATTCAAGAACTAATATGAAAGTGTGATTTGGCTGCTGTGAAAAAAATACACAGTAGCAATGAGTGATCTAGTTCCAGGAAACTCTTGTCCAAAAGAGTTCTGGGGAAAAAAATGATAAATATCGCTGTGATTTAATTACACTTGTACAAAACCTGATCCTAATACCAAAACATGTATTGCTTTTGATGTTAGGGGTTTCATATGGCTATGATGTTTTCAAAATATGAGCTGCAAATATTAATTCTAAACATAGATATTACAATTCAATACATTCTTGGTGAACAGTAAAACATCTTGTTGAATTGGCCAGTTAATGTACACGTACGCAACTACGCACTCACTATAAATTAGGGTGCGCATGGAACCCTAGTCCGATATGTTTTTTTTATTTTTTTATCTGAAATTGTTTTCATTCTCTGTGAACCGTTTACCTATAGAATTGCCAGGTTTAGTACTTTTTTTTAAGGTTGATATGATACATTCCAGCTATTTTCAAATTATGTTTTCAGGTGATTGGTACATACTTGACAAGTAGTCAATGTATTTCTGGCTCTAATTGACAACATCATTAATTAAACAGATGGATTATTTTTATTATAGGCGTGTCATCTCTCTCCTTTTTGTGGTACTTTCTGTTTCTTTCTTGTTAACTTACTAAGCACTCAATTCTGTGAAAGTGATAGATTATATTTCAATATTATTCCACTTGTTCATAAATTGCTTGTCATTTAGTTTATTGATAGTATTTGGTAGCAGTTTAGTTGCTGATAAAAATGATCTGTTTTCTGTTTCATTTTGAAGCAATCCTTGAAAATTGTTATCACATGAAACTAATTTCAATATTTTTACAAAGGGAAAGTAAGAACTCATGTCTTCTTTCTGAAGTTTTGTTTTTACATAAACCGGCAGGCCTCAATGAACTAACGATCAAGAACATTTCATTGAAGTAAAACAAAAAATATTCATCATTTATTTCTTCAATTTACAGTATTCTATCTGTCCCCCTCGACCCCCCCCCCTCTCTCTCTCTCTCTCTCTCTCTCTGCTCTCTCTCTCTGCTCTGCATGTACATGTATCTCTATGTCTAATTCTTAAATTCTCAAATTTGTACAAACATGGTTGTGATTTAAGAAAGAGATTGGCAGAGAAGAAACAAATGGAGGAAGAAGGATTTTTAGGGGGGGGGGGGGGGACAGAAAAAAAGAAGCAGAGAAAGAGAATTAAGAACACATCATTGGAGAGGAAAAATAAAGATAAGGAGACGTGCTGATAAAGAGAGATGGGTTGGAATTTTGTGATAAAGAACCAAGAGAACCATGAAAATGGCAGGAAGTATTATTATCTTGCTTTATTTGCTATCAAGAATGGATTCAGTTCGTCTCCCTTGAAAAAAAAATGCCAGTAACCCGACTGATATCTGCGACGAAAAAAAGATGAGTCGATGAATAATGAATGGGAAGGGAAATGTAATGAATGATCATTTAATAGCACACATACACAAGGAATCTAAATCAATAATGTGGATACGGAACCGCAAGGGGGGGGGGGGGGGGGGATGAGGAAGAGACTCTTAAGAAGAGCCAGGAAAACTAGACGAAACACTGATTAAAGAGAAATTGAAAAATCTTAATTGAATATGTTATCCTTTGAGATGCTTTGAATGAAACTTTAGAGGAAGAATTAAATGGGAAAAGGTGGACGGAAGATACTTTTGAGAATAGGGAAGAATATTTTAATTTTGGGATGTAAGTTCAAGTGAATTAGGCAGGAAAAATCTGAACCAAACCTGCTTTCTGTTTCGGTTTCGGTTGCATGAGTATACTCAGAATTAACTGTACTTCACCAACTTCAATCCAATGAGAATTGAAAGAATTTTATTGTAGAGAAAGAATTTAAGCTTGTGAGAAGAGGGAAGACAAATCCAATTACATATTGACTGGTTTAGAGAATCATATTTAAAAAATCAGAATCTGAAGTATAATTCATGAAATTTTAAAGAATTTGATTGTAGAGAGAATAATAAATTACAGATTCAAAGTTGAAATTCTAACAGATAATTAAGAAAATGTCATTTTTGAGAAAGGATTTAAAGATTTAACAAGAAATGTGGGAGAAAGTGCTTCTGATGTTTAAGAGAAGAAGGGAAGAAAAGCCCCGAGTTTAGGATGCAGAGAGGATGTTAAGACTTGTCATTTTAGCATGTAAAGCAGGGACGAGCGAGGGAAAGTACGCCACCCACTCACTCACGGAGGAGAGAGAGAGAGAGAGAGCCAGAGTGAGAGTGAGAGCATGTGAGAGAAACAACATGGATGAACTTCTGAACCTAGAATCTTCTTCATCATCTCCATCTCTCTCTCTCTCTCTCTCTTCCCCCTCGCTTGCCTGGATGTGCGTGGGCGATAGTCTTCTCTTGTATGCGACCACGGGAGGGAGGCTCTGCGTTTGGTTAGCTCCCTCGCTTGCTCGCGTTGCAGACATTGCTTTAAACAGCATCTAATGATCTTAATACTCAAGCATGCATCTTCCCTCTAACACCATCTCTCTATGTCTCCATGTTGAATTCATTATATGTGTCTGTCAAATGAATTTATCTGCTCTCACTCTCTCTCTCTCTCTCTCTCTCTCTCCCTCTCTCTATCTCTCACCCTTCCTCTCTTTAGCTCTCTTTCTCTCACTGTCTATCTGTCTCTCTATTTCTATCTGTCTCTCTATTCCTTTCTCTCACATACATGTACACACACTCTCTCTCTCTCTCTCTCACTCACATATTTTCCCTCGCACTCCCCTTCTCTACTCCCCCTTACTCCCCTTACCGCCCTTACTTCTGTCTCTCCTTTATTTTTATTTTTCTATCCTCATCTATCTGGAGTTATCTCTTTTATTCAGTAATCCAATCTCCTTTCCCTGAAATAATCTCATCACTTTCATGCTCATTTGTTGTCCCTTTTCCTTTCTATTCAAATCTCTGTAGGTATTTTACATCTGTATCATCTTTTAATCAATCCGGACATATGGCCCCATTTCTGTTATCATTTTCTTGGACCAACCCACACATACCCTCGATACCCACATTCAGCAGTGTCATCATTACCAATGATCTTTATGTAGATGCAACCATCACTTTTCTATCTTAAATCGATTCTGATCGGTCATTTAGAATCCTCCTTTTATTTAATTATTTCTAAAAGAACATAGTATATCTACCTCCGCCCACACACAGAGAACAACTCCCTTCTCATTACTACATCTCCCCTTCAATACTTGGATTCCCTCTCCCCTATAATTACATGTATATACATCGAGGTCTAGCGTTGTGCTTTCGTGGATGAAGACGAGAGCAATTCTATCCCCCATGAATGCGGAGAGGACAATTTGCGACGGCCGCCCCCGCAAACTGCCACCCAATGTTTTGAAGACGCATAAATGGGGTGCCGGCCGGTGTGTTGAATACAGCACACATCACACGTCTGCTTGTGTGTATGTGTGTAGAACTAGGCTGTATGTTGCTGTCATCGTCATGTTGTTTAGTACATGGATGTACTACTGTGTGTTTACAATGTGCTCCAGACATAATCTTCTGTCTGGGAATGCCTGTTTTTGTTGCTTTTTCTCGTCATCATCCGTACATTAATCTTTCTTGATGTAAAGAAAGAACAAGAAATGAGATAGAAAAGAAAGAAAGGAAGAAGGCTGTTGGTTGAAAAATCCATTTAAATTAAATTTAGATATTGTTTAGTACAATGATGTACTGGCGTTTGTTTACAATGTGCTCCAGACATAATCTCCGTCTGGGAATGCATGTTTTTGTTGCGTTTTCTCTTGATTATTGTACATTTAATCTTTCTCGATGTCAAAAAAGATAAAGAAATGAAAGACATAAAGAAAGGAACGAGGCTGGTGTTTAGAAAATCCATTTAAATGAAGCGTCTGCAGGTATATAAACAGACAGACATAAATGAAAGAGATAGATGGGGCGGTTGCCAATTAATGAACTATGACAGTGCGTTCTTATTAAATTCACATACCGGTACTTTATCGATTGAATACATAACAAAAAGCAAAGAGACATGCTATTTATGATAAGATAATAAGAGATAATAGAGAGAGAGGTGGAGAAAGGGAGAGAGAGAGAGAGGTGGAGAGAGAGAAAGAGAGATCTACAGCATGGTTAATGCGTACAGACAGCTAATGTTTACATTAGTGCATAATCGGAGTGCCCTTCACATGGTATGACGTCAACTAGCATCCGCTTTAATGTGCTCTACATACTGATGACCATTGAGGCAAAACTCTGCAAATTCAGCAAATATTTTTCCATTGTTCCCCTATCATAGCTTTTTTTTTTCTTTTTTTCTTGAGGAATTTCACATTTGGGCTATACATGTAGTAAATTATACCACTCATTTCATCTGTATTTTGTATTAAAAGGTACCTCAGAATTGTAACAAATTTGGCGCTCCTTTGTTTTTAAATTATGCAAGGCAATAGAGATACACTGTAAGTGATAAGTCTGGTGTTCTGCAATGCATTTCACTGCTGTTGTTTACAAATAAAACGTTGCATTTTTCACTGTGGAAATCTACCATTGTTTGTCACGGTGTAATGAATGTTTTCCGGTTGTGAGATGCATTTATGTCAACAACATCTAAAATGTACATATATGTGAGTGAGAGGTTATAGTTATGCAATTTACTAAATTTTACTTACATACATACAAATACGTGGGACTAAGAATTTATAAGTTATGGATATAGGGCTCGGACACAACCCGGCACAGGCACACCTGGGCGACGAAAAGTCTCCAAGTCTGGACTACTAAAATTGGAAATGTGAACATTGGACTCATTCATACAGACCCTTAGACCCCCCCCCCCCCCCCTTCTGCTATTTAAAAAAAATTAACAAATTGTTGGGAGCCCTGTTTAAGGTTAAAGAATACATATTAGTCGATTGGTAAAAGTGAAAAATGATTTATGAGTTTTCTCTTCCGTTTTGTGTTTTGAAGAATGTCATCGAAGAAATGTCAGGGGCCCTAAAAAGAATTGTTCCTCAAAATCCCCTTTATACAACATATGCCAAAAAACAACTGAAATGTTTGGACCAAACGATCATTCCACTTGCGTAGTCCCATATGTAGCCATTTCTGTCTGCAGTGCATGTGACTTTCCGCAAGATCGAATCAATTTCTTATGAGGTGACGATTCCAAAACTTAATAATATACGATGTACACCAATACTTTAAAGGGATAATATAATATTGAAGCCCTAAAAAAATCGCGCTTCAAAATGATCAAGAAGTGCCTCAAAAAAGTAAAAATCTTTGATACTCATTTTCCCCAAAAGACTGTAGTGTTATGAAAACCGTTCAGCGTACGGTTTTCAAAATGTGTAATTTCAATCATTAATATCTTGATAATCAGACAGGCGATCGGCTTGTAAAAGTCATGGAGTTCCTGACTGACCTAAAGGTTTATACACTGTAACTATCATTGCAGCATGAGCTAAATCAAGGATTATTTCTAAAGGATCTAAGACAAAGTTACCGGATCCTTTTAAAATGTGATCAACTCTTTCCAAGTATTTCCGCATAGTATCTTTTGACAATACACCTGAATGACCAGGGCCCTGCAGCACAAAGCTTAGCAATTAATCGCACGATTGACTTTTGCGATTGATTGCATTGATCCCCAAGTGCAATCAGTCACAAAAATCAATTGTACGATCAATTGCTAAGCTTCATGTTCAAGTGTAATGCACTTCGCACTTCTGTATTAAAGATAACACTGATAATATGGTTAGTGTGGGACCTTTGTTGCCATTGTTGTGCTCAACTACGTTTTGCCATTCATTTAGTACAGACAAATAAATGAATAATACCACGTTTTACTGTGGAATATGTGAACAAAACTGCAAGGCCCGGATTCACAAAGGAGGTTTACATTTAACCCATGGTTTAAACCTTCATTTACATAAACCCATGGTTTAAAATTAGTGCAAATTAAGCGTGCGTTGCCTTGCGCGCGTCTAATATTGGACCTGTTGACAGTGTTGCGCTTCTTTTGCGCTAATTTTAAACCATGGGTTATGTAAATGAGGGTTTAAACCAAGGGTTTATAAATGTAAACCTCCTTTGTGAATTTGGGCCTAAGAGTCTTTTTTTTTGGTTGTTGCCTAGACTAAGCGATCTGCCAGTCATTCAGTAAACCTCACCCCTCGAGCTCTCATCCATTCAGAGTTTTCTTTCTTACTCCGTGCACCTCTCAAACCATTCTACCCTGGCGGAAAGTAAATATGCATTGATTGAAGTCCGTTCAAAAGTAGGGCATGTCCAAGAGGGGTCAGCTGGCCTGTGCGGCCGTGGCCGAGAATGACCATCGATCACGTCCGGCATTATCGGCCATACACGCAACACCTGAAAGATAGGAGCATATTGAGTAGTGACTCTGTGATGGAATTCCCTCAATATACCTTATACCCAAGCGATGTTTTGAATATTTCCCCAGGGATATTTGAATTGCCAAAAATCAAAGTGATAACGCCTAGGGTTTCAATACGGTATATCTACCGACCATTCCCATTTTGGAGAAACAAATCCTATTCAACTGCCTTCAAACAAGTGTTAGGAACCATATATTTCTGTCGTGTCCTGAAAACATTTGTCAACAAAGACTAATGGAAAATAATCAAAATTTTGAAACAATGGATTAAGACACTGAATTTGTGAGGCATTGTAGAGCAAGCGCCCTGAGCGCCCAGCAGAGGCTGACACTGCAGCTATACAAAAACCCATCATCTTCATCAACATCATTTGTATGAAAGCATGTAAAAATACACTAAATTTGTAAATTTTGCCTATGAGATTCCTAATTTTTGCTGTAGCAGATATGAAATGTTGTTTTGCAAGAGGCAAGCATTATTCCTCTATGAGCAATAGCACTTTCAGTTTTACTATACGCTCTTTTCCGAAATGTCAATATCTCTTCATCTTTATGAAGAGAAAGTTCAGAAGTCATTTGAAAACATATCTATTTAGCTCTTTGTAATAGCTCACAATTATGAACCCAGTGCACCATTTCCACTCCTTTTGTATTATGTTCTGTAAAGGACATAGAAACATGCATTTTACCTATGTTCATACATGTTTGCGCTATACAAATCGTTCAATTATTGTAATTACTATGTGACTTATGTGTACTTTTTGTGTTTTTATCGTTTTTAGAACGCAGAAGTCTGAATGGTTGTGATGATGTGTATTGTTTGACGGAGCAGCTGAACGGCGGCGACATGTCGGTGCACTGCTCCACCAACCAACTCAACGGACAGCCAGCAGCTACTCATCCAGCCTCAGGCTCACAGGTATGTACCGGAGGTCATAGGTCATTCAACTCCCTCCAGTAATACGCCATTTTCGTAATGTAACCAAATTTAAAGGGGGTGTAGCATGACGAGACTACGTGTCTTTCCCCTGGCCTGACTCGGGGCCTATCGGGTATAATACGACTACGGACGACGTGACCGCAGTGTGCCTACGTATTCATGTGCGTGCAACATACAGGAAACTGAAGCGTGAGGAAAACTTTGGTCTGACTTTGCGCTGACCCACTTAATCAAGTCCATTTGTTTATGTGTAGTTGTCCAAAAGAAGTCGTAGATGGCGTTAACCAGTATTTGCCATGCTACACCCCCTTTAATAGAGAAGTCTTTGTAAAGTGCCTCGATACAAATTGTTTCATTCAACTGATAAAAATAATAGATAGTCAAAATGCAAACTACCGGTATATATTAAGTGTTGCTAGATAGGGCAAGCCATAATGTTATGTTACTTTTGCATACAGTTTCATAAAGACAAGTATCTTTTTAATCAATATATTTGGTTGACCACGCGGTCGGATGATTGAGAAGCCCTTTCTTACACAAATATTTTCTTTTGTCACACATACTCACTTTTGTCTTACGGTACCTTGTACCCTTACCAGTAGACCTCTATATAAATAGAGTAAATATTTTAATGTTGTCCCACATAATAATTTTTGTGTTTGCCCTTTCCCCATTTTTAGGAGACCCCTACCGGCCCCAACGTGGCGCATCGTGAGCCTATCTTGCAGCAGCAAGCAGAGGAGATGGCAGCGATGCAGAGTCGTATCCCTCATACCTTCAGGGATGCGACCCACGCCCCCCTTAGGAAGCTGAGCATCGACCTAATCAAGACCTACAAACACATCAACGAGGTCAGCAATCTATTAAATCAACGATACTTTATTAGAAAAGGGGCATTTTGATAACTTTTAAAAGCGTGTAAAAATGAAGTGTAAGCCAAATAGATAAGTGAAGAAAAAATAAAAATATATATAAACATATATTTGGCAAGACGTTAATCTACATTTGCCACTCTCCACCCAGGTGTTAAATGGGTACCAGGTAGGATGCAAAAGTTAATGTAGTTTGCTCAGCATTGTGAGCGTCTGTACAATGACGCCTTGCTAGAATGCTCCCCAGGGAGTGGAGAATGTGCATACATTGTGTGCGGGCCAGCATGAATCCGATGACCGGGGTAATAATTCTGTAAAGCGCTTTGAGACATTGCTGATGTATTTATAAAGCGCTATATAAAAGCAGATTATTTGTTATAGATAAATAAAAACAAGTCCTTGCCTTAACAAAGTGTTACCAGATAGAAACTGTTCCCTTTTTTATACAAAAGTGCATAAACCTGTATCTTGGACTTGTTTGTCGTTGGGATGTTTAATTGGTTTTCGCTAAATCTATTTGTGTTCTTCTCCTTTTCTCCAGTTTGTTAAATCACAGTTTACAGATTATGTTTATACTAATTATAGTAATTGAGGAAACTGCCTTGGAAAAGTTTGTCTTAATTGACGTGCTTTTATTTGTGAGACTCTGAGCCCAATGAGGAAAAGGGAGACTTTTGCATCATGCTACCGAATAGATGAAAATAGAAAAAAGAAAAAAAGTATTTACACAATATCCCAATTCTTTTTCAAAAGTGCCTTTATCACACTATAAACAATCATTCATTAAACTTTAAAAAAGGGGGGAAATCTGATACAGTCATCCTGTCTATAAAGACCACCCTAGGGAGACAAGAAAAGTGGCCTTTATAGGCAGCTGGTCTTTATGTACAGGTTCCTTTTGTACATGTTTCAATGAGAAACCATTTTCAAGGGAAACAAAAAATGTTGTCTTTGTGAACAGGTGGTCACTATAGCAGGTTTGACTGTATTATTGCTTTTGTGATTGAGGTATTACTACGTGTACCATTCAAATTCCCCAAACCATTGAAATGTTTCCCCGTTACTTCACAGGTATACTATGCCAAGAAAAAGAGGAGAGCGTTACCAGCGCAGGGCGACGACACGAGTCACAAGAAGGAGAAACGCCTCTACAACGACGGTTACGACGACGACAACTACGACTACATCATCAAGAACGGTGAGAAGTGGAACGACCGCTACGAGATCGATTCCCTCATCGGCAAAGGCTCTTTTGGACAGGTAAGAATTTGTACTTGTACTTTGGTGGTGGTGGTTATTTTACCTGACTGCTAAGAAAGCATAAATGCTTGTAAGTAGGCAACCAGACGGCCGACGGCTTTAGGTCCTCTCCAAGGGACCTGGTAATGAGGATTAATGCCTTACCGAAGGGCACTAGCGCGTCGCCTTGGTTTCGAACCCGGGTCACCGGATTACGAGACCACTGCTCTACTGACCGAGCTATCGCACCTCCTTGCTCAAGAGAAGGTTTAAAGAAGCACCAAATGTTTGTCTGGCAGTCAGCACCCCTCCTATATGCACAGCAAGTTGAGAATAAATCTTGTGAAAAGGGTAGTCTTGAAGAATGGTGAGGCCCCCCCCCCTTTTTTTTTCTCTTTCTTTCGTTGTTTTACTTGTGACATTTTATGCAGACTGAGACTGGCCCAAAGTGTACTCAAACTGGCTACAAGATATCAATCATTTGCCATTCTGAAGTTAAACAAAAATCGATGACACTTGCCTAGACAGCAATTTTAACTCCCCAATAATTCACAAGAATACCCCCAAAATGCCATGAAATTACATGGATTTATTTCTAAATTCAATTCAAAACAACATGTAATTAATAAACACTTAGCTTCAGAATGTCCACACAATACTTGTGAACATTTGTAGTACGCCTTGTCTGTCAAAATTGACAATCCTTGCGCAGTGGTGAGAAAATTGTATAATTCAAGAAAGAAAGCCAAATATACATGAGTTTCACATACTTCAAGACATAGTTTTGCAATAAAATAATTAAAACATTGCACATGAGTGGGGAAAGCTTGACTGTTAAATTAGACAAAGACAAGACTGCTCTGTAGAAAGGTTACAAGTAGCTTTGTACCAAGCCACTGGTATGCTGATCACTTTAAGAGGATTAAGCTTATCCCTTTATCCTAAGGATTAGTGATGATCATTCATGCTCTTGAAGGGCTTGTATGATAATAGGACTGAGAGCCACACTTCAAATAGTATCCAAGAGACTGAGCTACTTTTAGACAAATGGTTCAGAAGTTACTGGCCTTGTATACAGTCTGCCTGCACAGACCCTATTTCAATCTTGCAGCCAAAAAAAGCGTCTTCCCAAGATATACGGTGTGATGAATTTAAAGCCAAAATAGGCCATTTTTGTAATTTAGCAATTTGGTAAAAGTTATTTAATTCACCTGTTACAAACAATTGTATTTTAATATTCAGAATGCAACTTGCATTATATTACTTGTTGCTACATGTAAGTAGAGCTACAGATGTAGCAGCAAAGATTTGCTTACATCATAAATCTTTGTCAGACCTGCAAACTTTTACAACTATGCCATAATAGATCTAAACACCGAAGGTACAAATGGACTAATTTTATTTCTGTACAGGCTTATTTGACCTGATATTTGCTTTAGTGACATTGACACAGGCTGTATTTTGTCAGAGTGGCAGAGTTAGGGTTTATGCTGTAATAAAGTTTTAGGTAAAGCTTTAGGGGTAGGTATGGATCTACATTAGGTCCAAGTTATGACTACCATAGACACTAACAGTTGCACATCGGTGCTCAAAATCTAGATTAGGACCCTAGAATTTATCAGTTAATAGGGCTCTTGCGTAGAGACTTTAAAAAAGTGTGATCCAAACTCTGTTCCAAACAAAGATAGTATGGAGCGCTGGGTTAGTGTTTGAGAATCAATGATAAGAGTACATTTTGTTGGGGTATGCATTCCACAACCCAACCAGCATCACGATTACCATCTGAAATGTCAGAATCATTATCATAAGCCTTTTATGTGACAGTCTGTTAAGCTCCCACCATGTAGTAAGTGGAAGAAAAGACTTTCAAGAACTACAAACCAAGCATCATCTTCCTAATACCATAACAGCTACGTGTACCCGCGGCAGGTGTGGGCTACGGGACGGTTTCATTAAAGCATTAGGATTTGAGGATTACGCAGCCCCCGCGTATCCACTTTCGAACTTCTCAAGCTAATCCGTAGATTGAGGAAGATGAAGTAATATTGCAAACACAAAGTATCTCGTTCATGAATAATTATGAGAGGATTTATTATATTGGTTTCTTGATTACAGACTGCAAAAGAAAAATAATATATCAACTAAAGCTGAACTTGTCATACAGACCTACATTTTAGTTTCCTTCTTTTTGGTAATAGAATGAGAATGATTTTTCCCTTCAAGAACAGGAGATATTCTTTTAAAAAGATAACGGAAAAACACAAGAACTCCTCATGCTCGAAGTAAAATGAATTTCTTGACATTTTTCTTACTTTGGAATGTTTGATTTAAGAGGCAGTCCATCCTTGTTAGAAGTCACAGATTTGCCAATTCATGATATCAATCTCATTTTTACAATCGGAGTTTCTTAAACTTTCACTGGTTTGTTCCTCTCAGTAAACCAAACTTTGTATCATTGCGTATCCTTCTATTAGTACTGTGCTATGTACAGTGTATATTCAATACTTGGAATCCAGTCTGCATACATTACTTGTTGCTATGTTGGGCAAGCTGTAGGGTTGACAAGAACAAACTTTCTTTAAACAGTATGCATGAAATTTGAATATGTTAGTATAAACTGGTCTATTGCTGTAAGCTTCTTGGGAACGGCATACTACCTGAACAGCTTGTCATCGAAAGGACAATTCCTTTTCACGTTAATCCTCTAACCCCCACAGTGTACTTACCTACATCACAAATAGCCTAGGGTATCAGGTACAAGGATTAGTAGGGTTAATCTCTCAATGAATGCCAGTCAAATACTCATCAAGCAGGACGAGAAAGTGAAATAATTCCTTTTGAAAGTGCTCCATCAATCCATAACTCCATTCTTGGTGTGGTTCCAAAGCACAGGGGTAGCTTGGTGTATTCTTGTAGCTATAAATTACAAGAAAGTGCTACTGCAGCCCCACCTATAGATTTACTTGTCGAGGGGGTGCATACTCTACGACCTCCAGTCGTGTGATGCCCTGCCGTGGGAGTGAGAGGTCACGACAGGTCCAGACAAGTTCCAACTTGAATTCTCGTCTCCGAGCTCACGCTTGTGGAATGCTATAAAGAGCAGGGAAAGCCACAGAAATGCCACATTATTTTCAAGTTGTGGTGTATACGCAAGCTTGATGGAATAAACTACCTCGATATCTTGCCTGCCTTGGAATTATATTGGAGTTATATACCTCAAGCGCCTAAATCGTTTGCATCTGTATGATTATTTTACGTTGGAAAGATTGAGGCTACATGTACCTCCCTCACGAGCATATTGAAAGCAGCCATACGCATTTGAGCCTGGACTTTGGAACATACAAATCTTTACCGAGTCAAAAGCGTGCATACATGCATACTTGCCTCATTGACGGATAACGCTCAATGAATGTAGCGCCCTCTGTTGGTGAAGGAACTCCTGAAGTCTCCCGATGACATTGAATCCTTCATTCTGACCTTACTGATCGTACAAAGTGGATATTAGAGGAAATCATTGCATACCTCCCAAATAAACACAAATGCACGTTTGCACATCCGACTGATTGTCTGAATCCTGTATCCACCGATACACCGCCCTCTATGTTGACGAAACCCGTGGATGACTCATTTTGAACGACTGAAAAATCCACCGACCAGGGCCCCATTTCACAAAACTTGTCATCAGTGATAAATGACAGTTTTGTTATAAGCTACCGAAATCCTTGCTTTGATTTGTCATTGAAAAAAGGGTTTGTGAAACCGGGTCCCTGACCATGAGAGGGAAGGTTGACTAGGACCTGTCCTCTGAACTATGGGGAGAGGATTTGATAAGTAGCTCCAAGAATTGTCGTAACCTCTACGAAGAGGGCGTCCTTTGGAGGTACCAGATCATCTCTGTGGTCGGAAGCGGTGCTCATGGAAAGGTACAGTCAACACCTGTCTACAAATACCACCTGTCTATAAAGACCACATGTTTTGTTTCCTTTGAAAATGGTTTCTCATTGAAACATGTACTAAAGGAACCTGTCTGCAAAGACCACCTGCCTACAGAGACCACTTTTCTGTGTTTCCCTTGGGCGGTCGCTATAGACAGGTTTGACTGTATAGCCTCCATGTACATGAATACAGGTCCTAGCTAGGTCCATTACAAAATACTTCTTCTTGCCTTCGAAGGCATCAATGGTTGCGCTCATCCCTACCTCCTATCTGAACAGTCCGTCTCCCAAGAAGCTACCCACACTTGGTGACAGAGCATTCACAAGTCCTGCTCCTAAACTGTTGAATAACCTACCCAGATTTCTTCGCAACCAGCAATCAATACCTTCAAAAATATCTTAAAAAACTTGCCTATTCTGTTTTTTGGCAAGGTTATTTGCTTTTCGGTGCTTGCGTAAGGTCAGGATTCTGGGATTTGCTGTTTACTTTACTTATCAACTTCTAACTACTGGTGTAGTTGTCTCTGGCAGTGTCTTTGTCATTTCTATTTCTATTGACTGTTCCAAGTGGTGGGTTTATCCCTTCATACCATATTTGACAACTTTTTGAAAACTAGTTTTCCAAAGAACTCTCAAATTCTGTCAGATTTATATTGTTCTTTTTTTATGATTGTCTATATATTCTAGAGAGGAGAAGAATTTTGCAGTTACTAAACTTCTGGAGAGAATGCAACCATGAGAGAAGCAATACAGATTCCTTCATTTCTTTGCCTAAAAGCAGATAACTTTTTTGACTGAAAAGCACTCATGAATGATTCAAATTAATAACAAAAAGTATTGACCTTTTTAACATAAATGCTAGTAGGGCACAAACTCATTAAATGATTTAATTTGCTATCGCACCAGATGGTGGACTAAATTTTGGTATGATAATGAGTTTGTACCCATCTGCTTATTTTCCTCTTTAGCTTTCCCTCTTTCCTTGATAGTATGTTTGAATTGACCTACATGTAGATCTTCCAAAATATCATGTTTGCGATGGAATCTTAGTCTGCGAAGCTGAAATACTGTATACAGTAGGTTTCCCCTGAGTCCCCATTGCCATGCTCATCATGAATGTCCTTTTTCACCTAGATCTTTATGACATTCTTGTTTGCAAAAGAAATCTTGAAAATTGTTAACAGATTTGGCCTAGATGTAGTACTAGTACTTCCAATATTTCATTGGTTGCCTGGTTGAACGACCAATCATAGCATATGCAGGTCAATAATCTATCAAAAGCAATTCCCCATGAATATCATTTTCAATTGTACTTGTACAAATAGATGAAAAGTACACATTGTCGTAAATTGGTATTTTCCAGAAAAAAGGTATGATCAGAAGATAATGTTGTCCCATCGTTATAATAAAAATCTTATTCAATAGTTTAAATTATGATTTGTTTCAACATAACTTACTGGAACATGAAGTAACTGCTTATTTTATTTTTCTGTTCATATTTGGTATATGATTTATTTTGAGGTACATGTACCACACAAGAGAAACAGACTCTTTTTAAGAAGATATTTTTCCAAATGTCCAAATGCTTTTAGATCAGACAATTACCGGTAGGTCATAGAAGTCATTAAATCTAGTTGAGTCCCATAATGATATAGGTGGACGGGAAACGGCTGATGAATCTAGATCTAAACATAGACGGTCAACGCTGTATGACGCAATATGTGGGTCTTAACATGAAGTAGGATGTTATATCCTGGGCTATATTAGGTTTTTATAATGTCTGCGGCGACTCTAAAGACTCTAAAGGTATTCATGATGTCAGGCTGTTGTTAGAAAGAGTCTTGTCGGTGCAGTAAAGGAGACAGTTTAATGTTGTTTGCTTTGTGGGGATTGTCTGCTTCAAACTTGCTGAGTTAACTCTCTAAAAATACATCGAGTCTGTACAGAGTTCTTCACAAATAGAGATATGAAAAATGATGTTTATATCTTATGTTTTCATTTCATTCCCTTGAGAGACAAGTTTTCCTCCAATCCTGTCTCCCTTCCATGCAGACAACTGTTAGTACTTGCTTTGTAGATATGGATGGGGATGTATTTGTCAAGAAATATTGATACCTCAGAGCAATTACGGATCTTTTTATCTGTCATATTTTACCTGTGCATATTATAGTACTTGTACAATAAATATTAGCTTGTTTCAAGATAAAGTTGAGGTAAATTTAGAAGATTAATTCTCATAAAATCCAACTAAACTTACCCTAGATGTTCAAGATTATAAATAATGACATGTGCCACACATGTGTAAATGGGAATCGTGGTTTTTGTTTGTTTGTTTGATTAAAACAAACAATCTACAATCTATTCTCAGAATAAATCATAGCAATTTTATCTCAAAATACGATTCCCATACCAGAGCTCAAGATTAGCTAGAATCAAAATGTTTGAAAACGTATTACACCTGTAAATATAGGAATGATTGGTAGTTTTTAGATTAAATTTACTAAAATGATATCTTTTCATGGAGAATTAAAATGTTTGAAATAGTAATTGCTGTGTATTCAGAAATAAAATATACAGTTTCAACCTTAACCACGTAATGGCAAATCGATAAGATAAGATATTTTTTTGTTGATTAACTTTATTAATGCATTCTTTCCTATCTTCTTGTGTCCACTCAACAGAAGTAAATGTACAATTTAGCCTTGTTATGGTACATCAACAGGAAAAATTTCTTTTTGAATAACTTATTCTCTCCTTTCTTCTCTTCTCGTCTCCTCCTCTCAGGTGGCGAAGGCATACGACCACCAGGAGCAAGAATACGTTGCAATAAAGATCATCAAGAACAAGAAACCTTTCCTCAACCAAGCCCAGATTGAGGTCCGACTCCTAGAGCTCATGAATACACATGATGCAGACAGCAAGTATTATATAGGTACGTAGAGCTCATGAATAAACATGATGCAGACAGCAAGTATTATATAGGTACGTAGAGCTCATGAATAAACATGATGCAGACAGCAAGTATTATATAGGTACGTAAAGCTCATGAATAAACATGATGCAGACAGCAAGTATTATATAGGTACGTAGAGCTCATGAATACACATGATGCAGACAGCAAGTATTATATAGGTACGTAAAGCTCATGAATAAACATGATGCAGACAGCAAGTATTATATAGGTACGTAGAGCTCATGAATAAACATGATGCAGACAGCAAGTATTATATAGGTACGTAAAGCTCATGAATAAACATGATGCAGACAGCAAGTATTATATAGGTACGTAGAGCTCATGAATACACATGATGCAGACAGCAAGTATTATATAGGTACGTAAAGCTCATGAATAAACATGATGCAGACAGCAAGTATTATATAGGTACGTAGAGCTCATGAATAAACATGATGCAGACAGCAAGTATTATATAGGTACGTAGAGCTCATGAATAAACATGATGCAGACAGCAAGTATTATATAGGTACGTAAAGCTCATGAATACACATGATGCTGACAGCAAGTATTATATAGGTACGTAAAGCTCATGAATATGCATGTTGTAGGTACGTAGAGCTCATGAATATGCATGACGTAGGTACGTAGAGCTCATGAATAAACACAAGTGTGTGTGTAATTGGGTTTTTACAGACATGTATCAATCAGATATGATTATTTACCTCTGTGGACCGACCTGTTAACGTCACCATCCGAAAGACATGACTCACTTTCGAACCTGCGTCCTCAGCCGAATCAGTTTGTAACTTCCATTTTTTAAGTACGTAGAGCTCATGAATAAACATTAAGTTGACAGCAAGTATTATATATTTACAATTAACTGAACCCTTCGTTCATTTTACAACGTCCTTTGTGTATTAAAGTCACATATCCATTCTTTCAATATCCTTTGCAGTTAAACTGAAGCGGCACTTCATGTTCCGCAACCATCTCTGTCTGGTCTTCGAGCTGCTCTCCTACAACCTCTACGACCTCCTCCGCAACACCAACTTCCGGGGCGTGTCCCTCAACCTGACGCGCAAGTTCGCCCAGCAGATGTGTACCGCCCTCTTGTTCCTGGCGACGCCCGAACTCAACATCATCCACTGCGACCTGAAGCCGGAGAACATCTTACTGTGCAATCCCAAGAGAAGCGCTATCAAGATCATCGACTTTGGTAGCTCATGTCAGCTCGGACAGAGGGTAGGTTTTTTAAACATCCTTGTACGGAGAGAGAGATGCAAATTGCAATGCGAATTGCTTTGTGATGTTACTTCACTCTTGTAATGAGACTTGAGATAGTTTCAATTCATCTTATGAAAAAATGTGATTGATCCAAATCACTCGCAATTCCTGAAATCAATCGCAAGTTTGCAGTCTCCTATCTCTTATTTACATCGAATGGAAGACAGTTAAATTACGTAACATAAGGAAACAGAACGAGCCATAACCAAATGATAATAATCTTTTAAAGTCCACTCCAAATTTTCTTAAGTTAAACCGAAAATGGAAATTCTTTTTGCCCAATTGATCGTGAGCCCGGCAGCCACTGAGCAGCGCCAGATCAACGTTGCTGATTATGTATGATTATTATTTCATTATCACCAAAATGTATCCATATTTTGTATCCTATTTTTGTTCTTAGTAAACTCTGTCTAAGACTTTGTTTTTCATGTGAGCAAATACAAATATCCACGGTGAACGTATATTGGACAAATGAATACATTGAATGAATGGATTGAATTAATTAATTAATTTTTGTTTCTCTCTTCTTTTGCACAGATATACCAATACATCCAGAGCAGGTTTTACAGGTCGCCTGAAGTGTTACTAGGTATATCATACGACATGGCTATCGACATGTGGAGTTTGGGATGTATACTTGTAGAGATGCACACAGGCGAACCCCTCTTCAGTGGGTCTAATGAGGTAAGAGAAATAGATAGGTAGATTGATTAATTGGTTGATTGAGTGATTGATTGATAGATAGATAAATAGATAGATTATATGGCTATCAATATGTGGAGTTTGGGCAAGAGATTAATATATCGTTACTAAAAGAAGAAAAAAGGTTTGAATGGAAAGAATTTTCATCTCGTGAAACCATCCCCAGCCTGGTCTCAGCTTGAATTCCTCCTTGGCGAAATCAGTGGTTTTACAGCGGATATGTCAAAAGTCTCAAAACATTTGGCAGATATCCTTTATCTTTAGTCTTTAATGGTCTTTGTAAGTTCATTTTTCATTCTGTTAAAATATATTCTGCCTTGCCTAAAACTCTGAATCAACATTCAGCTGAGACTGTATTAACCCTTATTGTGTTAGATTTGCTTGTACACCACTTGTACACCTTCTCAAACTGCCATTGTTACTCGTGTAATAACTTGCAAAAACAAGAGGCTTCTGAAAGGACTATAGAGAAATAGACTCTGTTGAGCATGTAATACCCACCAAGCAATACAAAACGCCAAAGCTTCAATTTCAGTGCGAGCTTAAATGTTTTTTAATGTTAGTTTACACATATAAACTATTTTTTCCCCCTTCTTTTGTTATCGTTTTAGTTGGATCAGATGAACAAGATCATTGAAGTTTTAGGCATGCCACCGAACCACATCATAGAGCAGGCTCCTAAGGCTCACAAATACTTCATCAAGACAGAGAAAACTTGGGTACTCAAAAGGAGTCGAGATGGAAAGAAGGTAAGTCCGCAATTAATCAAGTTTCTTTAATCAAATTGGCAACTCCAGTCTTATCGTCTGCTTTTACTGTTTCGTTTTTTTTGGTTTAATGGTTAGTCGTGTATGTGATCAGATTACACTTGAACAGGAAGTGTTGAAAGGCTAATTGCCAATTTGTATGGAAAAGCAGTAATGAACTTTTCATTATGCTCCCAATTTAAGGATCTTTAAATGTGTGGTTTCCTTTTTTAAATTCACTTGTCAAACGTCACACCTGGAAATGCAACTAAAATAGACACAGTGTGCAGAATTTTGTTCTCCCTCTCTCTCAGCCTTTTTTTAGTCCTTCAAACTAATGTTATGAACCCTAGATTTGTCTTTCTTTCTTAAAACTTCTGTGTAAAGATATTAGAAGTAGACTTTATTCCTACTCCTATCTTGAGAGACTCTTGAATGCTACTGTGAAAGGTAGGTTTTCAGGAGACATTTTGACTGTGATCTTCTTCCAAAGTGACTTGCATAGAACAAGAAGGTTCATAATTTCTGGATCGTAACATTCTCTCTGACAACAAAAAAGATAATTCTTGGAGATTGCACTTTCAGTTTCGCCGCTCCAAAGAAGAAAAGCCTCATCCGTTGCTGTCTTCAAAGTTTTGTTATGACGCATTTGTTTTCAGGAGCTTTTGAAGATATTTTGTTATTGTGTGTCTGTAAAGTAGCACTGTTAGGAGTTTTGTTTTCATCACAGCGCAGTAGAGTATATTGAAGCTGCGCTCTATAAATTAATCTAATTATTATTATTATTATTATTATTACCTTTCTTGTCCCAGTACAAGAGTCCAGGAACCCGGAAGCTTCAGGACATCTTAGGCGTGGAGCTTGGCGGGCCGGGCGGTAGGAGAGCAGGTGAACCGGGTCATACCGTCTCAGATTATCTCAAATTCAAGGACCTCATACTAAGGTAGGTGTGATCGGCTAGACCGATGCTGGACCCTGTTTCATAAAAGTTGATATCAATAACAATTTACAAGCTACTGTTATAAGCTACTGAAATCATGGCATCTGATTGGCCGAGAGCAACTTTGTCATAGAAATTTAGCAGTTGTTATTGAAAACAAGTTTTATGAAACCGGGGCCCCAGATCTCCACCTACAAGCACTGCGCAAATCTGTTTCGAACATGAACCATCTGGTACCTAAGCCTAGCCCTCAACTTAACCCGATAGACCAGTTAACTAACATATTAACATTTTATGCATCCTTTAAAAAAAAATATGTTCATGAAAACTAGAAAGCTTGTCTGAGGCTTGTCCGACATAACAAGTAATATATGTAGACTCGATACAGAGTATTGTAGTTCATTCATTTATTATAGGTTAATTGAATAACTCGTCACTAGCAGGGAAAAAAATAATATTTATTTTTCAGGGGCTACTTTTCAAGCTTGCCTGCATAAAAATAACACTCTAAAAAAAAAATTGCATTCAACTCTTTGCAAATATGGAGGCTCTTTTGGGCATTTCGGGGGTTACTTCGCCCTGACCCCCTGTGTATTTTTTTCACTGGTCACTAGGTCCCCAGGAAAGAAACAATGTCTTATTGTGTCGGACTATGTCAAGAGGAACTGTGTACAAGTCAAACTGATATCTATTTTTCAGGATTCATCCCATAAAGAACATTTTTTTCTCTGCATCTAGATAATTTTTCACCTAAAAGATATGTGTGCAATATAAATTCCAACAGTGTTGAGTACAAGATGATATGATGTAAATTGTAGGCTATTATTAGTAGATGGAGGCCTTAATAACCGTTCCTAAAATATGACATAACAAACTTTAAACAGATAAGTCATTGATGTACAAAAACAATGAAACAGAGGAGCTACAAGTCCACAGACTCCACATGCACAAACATGATCATCACTACAATGTATGTATTTCCAAAGTAAAATGAAGGTTAGGCCTAAAAAAAAAAATTGATGACTTGGCGTAACCCGCCCGACCCTATTTTTATCGCCGACCCTACGCTTTTTTTTTTTGTTTTTTTTTTTTGTTCCGATTGCGATTGCGTAAATATCGATATCGCAGTGGGGAAAACCTGGATGTTTGTTGCTTTCGTTCTGGGCTTTGCCGCGCCATGTTTGGGCCAGCTCGCGCGCCGAGTGCAGCGGGCAGGTACGCCATAGTACCGCTAGGCGATTGTATCCCCAACATGGCGTCCTATGGCGTTCAGTTCACGGGTAAATTTGGTGCTCACGTTTTATTCAGCACAGTGTGTGTGTGTGCGTGGAGTTATTTGAACATATTGTGGTCTACCCCTCTCATCAGATCATCCCCAAGGTCTGAGGACCTATCTACGCCACTGTATGTATGTATGTGTATGAATGGCTAATTTCATGTATGCAAATAGAAGCAACAAAAAAAAAAAAATCGCCCTACCTACCCTAATTTTCAGTGACCCGTTACGCCAAGTCATCAATTTTTTTTTTTAGGCCTTATTTTCAAAATATTTGATCCTAACCTTGTTCCATCTTTTCTTAGGATGTTGGAGTACGATCCCGCCTCTAGGATAAAGCCCTACTATGCCCTCCAGCACTCCTTCTTCAAGAGAACAGCCGATGGCAGCACTAATACGTCCAATAGCACCTCGGCTAGTCCAGCCATGGACCAGGCCGGTAGTCCACCTGCAGAACACTCGTCAGGTTCCAGCTCAGGTACGCAAGAAAAGATAAACTTCAAATTGAGATAGATAGATAGATTGATGGATGGATAGATAGATAGGTGGGTATATAGATAGGTAGATAGATAGATAGGTTCAATAGCACCTTGGCTAGTCCAGCTATGGACCAAGCCGGTAGTCCACCTGCAGAACACTCATCAGGTTCCAGCTCAGGTACGCAAGAAAAGATAGGCTTAAAGTTTGGATGGGTAGAGAGAAAGATAGCTGGACAAAAAGATAGATTGATCGATGGATAGATAGATAGATGGGTAGATAGATAGATAGGTCCAATAGCACCTCAGCTAGTCCAGCCATGGACCAAGCCGGTAGTCCACCAGCAGAACACTCATCAGGTTCTAGCTCAGGTACATAAGAAAAGATAAACTTCCAAGTTTGGATGGGTAGAGAGAAAGATAGCTGGACAAAAAGATAGATTGATCGATGGATAGATAGATAGATGGGTAGATAGATAGATAGGTCCAATAGCACCTCAGCTAGTCCAGCCATGGACCAAGCCGGTAGTCCACCAGCAGAACACTCATCAGGTTCTAGCTCAGGTACATAAGAAAAGATAAACTTCCAAGTTTGGATGGGTAGAGAGAAAGATAGCTGGACAAAAAGATAGATTGATCGATGGATAGATAGATAGATGGGTAGATAGATAGATAGGTCCAATAGCACCTCAGCTAGTCCAGCCATGGACCAAGCCGGTAGTACACCAGCAGAACACTCATCAGGTTCTAGCTCAGGTACATAAGAAAAGATAAACTTCCAAGTTTGGATGGGTAGAGAGAAAGATAGCTGGACAAAAAGATAGATTGATCGATGGATAGATAGATAGATGGGTAGATAGATAGATAGGTCCAATAGCACCTCGGCTAGTCCAGCCATGGACCAAGCCGGTAGTCCACCAGCAGAACACTCATCAGGTTCTAGCTCAGGTACATAAGAAAAGATAAACTTCCAAGTTTGGATGGGTAGAGAGAAAGATAGCTGGACAAAAAGATAGATTGATCGATGGATAGATAGATAGATGGGTAGATAGATAGATAGGTCCAATAGCACCTCGGCTAGTCCAGCCATGGACCAAGCCGGTAGTCCTCCTGCAGAACACTCATCAGGTTCTAGCTCAGGTATGAAACAAAGGAGATTTCTAAGTTTGGAAAGATGGATGGATAGATAGAGAGAAAGAAAGATGTTTAATATACAGTATATAATCAAATAGAGTTGACACCCTTATTGCTCTTTTATATGTCAAAAACTGACATTTCAACATTTATTTCTACATTTATTTCTACATTTTTATTTTTTGGAGACTGATGCATTGTGTTTTGTTTGTATTTCAGGAGGGGCTACAGGGGGCTCTAACAACGGTTCTGGAACCGGTGGACGGGCGCAGTCCGACCCCACCCATCAGAACAGCACTTCAAACCACGCCCTGGGACACCAACACCCCGGCAGCTCGGCGGCGGCAATGGACTACGAGTCGATGTCGTCGCACTCCAGCTTGACGTCGGGGATGTCGAGCGGGGACGTCGCGTTTGCGTCATCGTCGAGCAGTGCTCATGGACACTCGAGTTCGCATACGTACCCGCATCCCCACTCCCACAGCCGCAAGCACCACCATCATCACTCATCACACGGACACAGCCTCCCATCGCCGGCTGCTCCAGCCAGTAACGTGAATTTATCTCAAACAGTGTTACAAGCTCCCATAGTGACAATGGGTATCCCAACTATACCAGTAACGATGGGGATGCCTCATGTGCATCAAGCCGGTATCGTGACGACACCCGGTTACGTGTATTCCTCGCACAGTTCGCTGGAGAACACCCAAAGCAGCTCGTTAAGTAGTGGTTCGTTAAATATGCCCATGGGCGCTTATGCAATACCGACGCACCACCACCCGTCGTCGACCACGCAACAAACGCTTGTAAACAATCCCCATTTACATGGGACGACGACGGGGACGGGGGGTATCGCGTTGACGAGTAACGTGAGCGGGGCGACCAGCGTCCCGTACGCGTTTGCGTTACCGGTGCAGTCAGCCGTTAGTACGGGGCTTGTGAACTCTCAAACGACGAGGCAAGCGGACGATTCGCCGATGGTTGGTGTGTGTGTTCAACAGAGCCCAGTGGCGTCGCATTGACCTCCGCTGTCAAACTTATTCTCTATTCACCTAGCTGCTAGGTCCCTCCGCTAGTTAGTCGGCCGACCCTCGGTAGAACACCCTTTAGTACCTCGTTCGGGTTTCGCAAATGAATGTCGCCCTCGCTCGGGCTTGTGGTGGTGGTGGATATATCTCGTCAAGCTCGCAATCGCTTCGGAATCGTCGTCAAACGGAATCATCGCACCGCGTGTGTAGAATGTAGCAAAAGGAAACCTCTGTAGAGTGGAAAAGATTTAGCTACGGAATTCAGTAGGATCGCATCGCATCGTTTGTTTGGCTTTAGGAAGATTTGAAAGATTTGATCGTAGGTAGCAACAGGATTTCAATACATAATGGCAGGCATCATCACAAGGAGTTTCGCATCGTCGTGATTCTACAAACTATGGTTACAACGTACCCCATCAGTGACAGATGCCCTTATTTGGAGATGTCTTCTTCTGTTCTTCTCTCTTCAAAGACCACTCAACCCTTCACACCAATATGTCTCTCCTAGAAACAGATCATTAGACTGTTAACATATTACCCCCTTCACTCCTTAGTCCCAACAGGGCATCGTAAAACTCCAAAGGACCCTACCAGGCTGATCGCCAAGAGAGTTACCGCATCAAAGACAAAATACCATCGGCTGGTCCCTGTATGTAGCCTATGGAAATGATTGAATTTGGTAGAATCCAGTAGTCAACGGGATAAGGAAAACCAGCTCTCTAGATGTATATTTATTGAAAAGATGATACTGTGTGAGTTGTATTGATGGTCAATATCTTGAAGGAAAAGAGACCCTGATCCTAAATAATTGGTCATTTTTTGTTGATAGGCCATGTGGTCTTTGAGCCTATCCTCAAGGTCTTTAGTGGAAACCTTGCCAGATTCCTCAAGAACCAGTATCTCCTCTGTCTTGCACGTTTCTTACAATGCCTGTATAAAGACACACCATATCTGAAATTATATTGCACCATCAAACTTATACCTCAACTTAAACAAGGTTGGACAATGTTTGACCATCTTTTGAAAGGTTTTACGTCAGATGATAAGTAAAAGCAACCCATATAAGAAAATGTATATTGCATCACCATCAAAACTACTTATATTTACCTCAATCAGACACACATGTGGAAAAGAGTCATCTCGAATTCAATATTTTTGTAAGAGTTGTAAAATCAAAACAAACCGTGTTCCGTAATGCTACAAAGACTTATTACCTCAATTTCAAACAAAATTTGAAGACTTTCTGCACTATGACAGGTTAGCAAAAGTCGATATCTGAAAACATAGAATTGTCTTCATAGCGATTTCATCAAAATGGTGTGTATTCAACAAAACAATGAAATATCACGGCCTTTCATTTGACCTACAGATTTTAATTTATCAAAAACTTCCTCAGAAATATTGGCCAGCCATATGCTTGGAGAAAATTTAACAAGAATAGTTTTGACCAAGTTTGGTATAATTTTTTCTAGTAAATATGAAAACAACATCAAGTTTAGTCCTGACCTCATAGGGGGAAAAAGGTACAGAACGAAGTTGGATAAGGTTAAGACAGAACAAGTCTCATGGTAAGAAGCATTGCTTTGCAGCTGAATTTAAATGTTTTTTGTACAAAAATCGAGTTATATCTCACCCTCTCTTCTCTCCTACTATTTTCTTGAAAATCAGTATTGAATGGATTTTAATGAATATTCCAAATTATCCATGTAATAATTGTAATCTTTTGTATGGGTCTCCTATAGGTTAGGATGTCAGTCTATGGAGCATGTTTAAAGTATTCAGGGGTTTATCATACTAAAATGGTGTTTAAGGAACGTAAAATGGGGAACTTTCTCATATATCAGCTGCTTACCTTTTATGAACAGCTAAAACATGAGGGCTTCATAAAATATGAGAATAGCAAAGTCCAAATTTTAAACGAGTTGACAAGTTCTTTCCACCTAAAGCATTAAAAGTGATAGCAATTCAAAAGCTACAAGGTACACATGCCGAGGGCATTTTAAAATGACCTGATGGGGCAACTTTGATGCATCGTCAAATCTGTTTTTAATCAAAGGGCAAATGCCCACGAGTGTCTATCACCCCCTTTTACTCTGTAATACAATGAATTGGTTTGTTTGGGGTTTTTAACAGCAAGGAATGTATTGTGCATTGTCCTTTATATGAGATACATACTGTCATGATAAAGGTTTTTAATTTGGTAAAGAAACATCATTTTCCCTTCCAGCCCTTCCGGATTATTTCCCATTCCTGTTTTTAAACAAAAATAACATCATTCATAGTTTCTGAAATGTTAAGTATGGGTTTTTAATTGTTCCAGTAGGGGAGGTTGGAAAAGAATTCTTGCCAGTTTTTTATCCCTAGATCCATTTTTAAGGTGTGAAAATTACTGGACTTCTGAAACAAAAATTAATCTACCTCCATATAACCCCATATATTCATTCTCCTGTATTGTTAATCACAATTTTACTCCTTTTTATCTGGTTGTCGTGTTTTATCAGTGAAGTTGTCAACAATTTCAATGTTATTTTTACAAGGTGATAGTTTTAGGATGTAGCAAGTTACAAACCTAAGATAAGAATTCTCCTTTTCCTTATCAATATTTTTAAATGGTAACGATGAAAGAATGATGAAAGTACGAAAGCCAGTTTTAATGGAATGCTTTTCACAGTAGAAATATGTGGGTTTGTACAGAGTTGTGAAGAGGAAAAGACTGTATTTTTGGAGAGTTGATATTCTGTATATTTCAACTGGAACATGTGATAATTGACACACAACGTGCAGGGACAGAATCTTTTCCACACCCCCTCCCTGTTCAATACACTCGATCACTACCATACCAGCTGAATAATGTGTTTTTACTAGCCACACATCGTTTTGAAACTAATGTGTCAGTGAATTCCTTAGTCTGTTCATCCTCCCATCTCTCTCTCTCTGTCTCTCTCTCTCTTGAAGTAGATGTAGATATCTAGGTTTGTACGGTTTAGATAAATTTTATGCGATTTACCTCGAATTTGAGATGTGCACTTTCCTCCCACCCCCGCCCCTGTTCTCTCTCTGTCATTATTTATATTTTCATCTCTACTGCTTTTCCTTTTGCCTTCTTCTCATCTTGCACCTGTTTACTTTATCTCCTGTTTCCTCTTATTACTATTTATTGCTCCTTTTATATCTCTTTCTTTATCACTCTGTTTCATATCTTGTTCTTTAGCCCATTTGTTATTTTAATCTCTGACTCTAGCAAACTTGCAAACTCTTGTTTTTCTCCCTTATCTCTCCTCCATCTCTCTCTCGTGTTCTCTCTTAATTCCATCATCTTCCATCTTTTATTTATCTCTCTTCCTCTCTATCTTTCTTTCCCGTCTCTTTTAATATGTTCTCCTTCCTCTGAACCTTTCCTTCTCTCTGTCTGTCTCTCTCTCTTTCTCTCAATGCTATCTCTCCCCCCCTGCTCTCTCTCTCTCTCTCTATCCCCCCCCCCCCTCTCTCTCTCCATCTCTACCCCCTTCCCTCTCTCTCTCTCTCTCCATCCTGCTTCTACCTTTGCATTGAACTCATATGTACAGTATAAAGAGAAAAGAATTGTAAAGACTTAAAAGAAAGATTTACAAAGATGAATGGTAATTGTACAGAGCAGCATACTCGTTGCACTTATTTTTGAATCATGTATATAGTAAATTATGAGGTCGGGTACAGACAAACAAACAAAAAAAAAGTTGAAAATGTTATTATGAATATTATGACTGGCAGATGGTTTCCAAGTTCTGAACAGATATATTTATTATTTCTGTCTTTTTGTTTTTGTTATTGTCAGATTTCTTCACGCTATTGGATATTATATGGGTTACTCTGTCAAATGTTCTTGTAAGAATTTTAGTTTTTTTTTTCCCCCAGTTGTCTCGAAATGTTTGATTGATACCAATTCATTTTGCTTTGTTGAAATTATGATTCTATAGTTTTGGTTTCATGAATGTAGAAATTTTATGCATGGATTCTTTTTTAAATGTTTGTTAACTACTGATTTGCATCATGAATTTTTAATTTGTTTTCACTTTTTATCTTTTATCTTTGTAATTTTTAATGAAATCTACCCGTGCTTCAAGGTCTATCAAAATACATGTTCATGTTACAGAGCTCAAACTGCATAACCCACATTTTAAAAAGTAGCTGGTTGTGGAGCTGCTCACCTGTATATTTATCACCATTTTATATTTGACAGTGACAGAGGGGAGTTACAAATGAACAATTTGTTTGTGACGTCCATGCTCATCACAGAGAAATGGATTTTTCATTGTAAGGAAACAGAATGTTTGTTTCATACAAATCTCATTTTGTGTCGTCTGCATTATAAAATGCCAAGTAAATTATGCCTAGTTTGCCGTTAAATCATCTTTTTTGCGCCACAAGGACGTTCACTCATATACAGATTGAACACTATCCTGGCTTTAAAGACACAAAATGCTCTTAACACGTTTTATCAATTTAAATTAAACGGCATCACTTTGTTTAACGCTAGCAAGAAGAAAAAAAAGCTCCCCAAAAAAGCTAATTGTTAATATTTGTTATTTTAGCTGTGAACGGTGTACACATTTGATAGGTAAACTATCCTGTTATGAACATGAGAGGGCAGTGTTCATTTTGATAATAAACTACACTGCAAAGAGGGGATTCCCCATTAATAGCCTAATCTATATATAGACCTTGAAGCACATCATACATCATTATGTCAGAACCTTTCTGGTAAAGCGTCAAGACCCCATTTTTTGTGGTAAAATATTATTTCAAGTTCTTTTTTTGTTGTTCTTTCCGTTTCTGTACTTTTTAGTAGCGTTTACCACTGCCCATTGTTCACAATGCATGTATTTAACACACACACATACATGTACACACCTCGTAGCTGTAGCAATGTAAAAACACTGGATTATTTATACACGTTTTTCTCTTTTCAGTATCTTTATGTAAGAACACCAGTCAAGAAACCATTGAATATGAATAAGGTACTGTAGGTAATTGTTCAGGTGCGAGCTGATTTAAGTTTCAAATGACGTTTTTGGCTGGAGAGATAAACATGGGCTTGCTCAGTCATGCATGTATTCCTGACAATTTAAGAAAAGTAATTGTTGAACAGTGTCTGATCATAAAATAAGAAAATTTATGGTTATTAGTGGCCTCTTCAAAATGTTTACTTGGGTCACATTTCATCATTAAGGTAATTTTAAGAATAAAGCTACTAGTATTAAGGGGGAATAGGGCTCAAATCTTAATCAGTAATCGATTAAGGCTCGTTTAGAAATGATGCGGCCAAACTGCAGGATTTAAAAAAATATATATTGTTTTCATGATGATTTAAAATGTTACACTTTTCACATTTCTGCATCGTATAACACAGAGCTCAGTGAGTTGCACGAGTCCTTTGTTGTGCGCAGTTGCTATTGATTTACACCATAACTGAACAAGCCATGAAGCTCATTAGTATCGTTCTGCCATTGGATGATTAAAAAAACGTCATTTGAAATGTAACTTCAGCATTTTGTGAATGGATAAATTGATTGTGATAGGAATAAGGAGGACTTCTTTTTTTTCATCATCCTAAGCAGGCTGCGCAATAACCTATGATGTAGTGACCGTCTGCAGTAGTGTATTTATAGTCTCTGTATGTAGACTGGTAACCATTTCTCTCAAGTAGTAATATATTAAGCTGTACACCCATTGCCATTGGAATTGTGACTTTTTACCGGACTGGGCATTATCCATGTGAGAGTTTTTGATGAAGCAAGAAGTTCTCTCTCATGTTAACGCTCTCTATCTGCCAACTATTTGTATGTGTATCCCTAAAGGTCAATTCGAAGCGTTACGGTGTAACGTTTCCAAGAAATTGTCAATTTTGAATAAAGAATATTATCAAAAAAATACAAATATCGAGATTAATGATTTGCTGTATTGACTAATATGAGCTGCTTTCTTAAAATTTGGGTTTTTTATCAACCATTTATCAAATTGATTTGTTAGGGAATGGCATTGAAGATGATTTTTGTTGGCCATTCTGTAACAAAGCTTTTTAAAATTCAATATTTTATGTATTTGATGAATTGTTGATAGGAAACTCAACTCTGGTGAAAAGTACTTCATATTATTTGATTTATCATGTCATTGATTTGTAGATTTTTACTCAAATGTCTGAAATATTCCTTATTAAAAATTGAAAATTCTCTGGAATTGTCATTCTGTAACGCTTTGAAATTACCAGAGCATACAGTGCATGCACATCGTACCCACTGGCCTGTTTTTAGTACACAATTTGATTGTGTACGTAGCCGTGTGAGCCCGCCCTGTTTCCACTGCACTGTTCGCACGTTGAGCACGATTGGGGCCGCGCACCACACTGGGCACCCACAGTTTTGTGTCACAAATGAATTATATTATGATGCAATCTTTACACTGTATCTTGAACCCGTTTTATGAACTCCAATGTAGATATGTTCTTTTTATTTTTTTTCCTTCTCTTTTTTAAAATGAAGATAATAGCAATGTAATCTTGGATAAGTAATATAGGAAATGGCAACATGTTTTAATGAGAATTTTTGGAGCTCTCCAAGACACATCTGTTGTCCTGTAAATAGCCATCTATTATCAATGTGCTCAATGAATTAAACCATTTCTGCCATCAAAAAAAAAATCTTGTGTAAAGGATATACTTTGTTGATTTAAATATGTTGATGATGATGATGTTGGTGATGATGATGAGGATGATGTTGGTGGTGGTGACGATCACGATGATGGTGGTGATGACAATGGTGATGATGATTGTGTTGATGATGACGGTGGTGATCATGATGGTGATGATAAGATGGTGATCGTGTTGATGATAAGATGATGATGATGTTAATGGGTGGTGAGGGTGATGATAAGATTATGATGATGATGACGGTGATGGTGATAATGATGATGGTGGTTTGATTTGATAAGGTTTTATTCGAATATTCAACAATACAGCTGGAGGCTGATACAAGTGAATTTACAAGGTAAAAATAATTGGTGATGACGATCACGATGATGATGGTGATGATGATAACATTGGTAATGAATAGGATGATTATGATTGTGATATTGATTACAAAAGTGATTATGATTATGGTAATGACTAATGATGATGAAGGGAATGACGATTAAGGAGATTATGATGGTGAAGATGATGAGGATGATGATGAATCATGGTGATGATGATAATAATGATGAGGGCGATGGGAGAAAGAGAGAGAGAGACAAACACACGTACAGTGTCAGCAGTCATACACACAGGCAAACCAAACTATAATGTATTTGGCACAAGAGGGCAGCATAGTGCTACTTCAAACTGATTGCGAAAGGCAAATTACATGTAGGTATCTTACTTTTCATGATGATGATGAGGGCGATGGGAGAGAGAGAGAGAGAGAGAAACACATACACAAATACACCCAGGCAAGCAGAACTTACACCAAACTATAATGTATTTGGCACAAGAGGGCGGCATAGTGCTACTACAACTATAGTACCTATATATACTAGTGTCCCTTTATAGAAAGGGACACTAACTAGGCCTACAACCAGTGCCGTATATGGCATTGACTACAACCTGTGATGCGAAAGGCTAAATACATTACGGGTATCCTATTTTTACTCTAAATTACGATTCTTTGGAATTTTATAACCGATCAACAGGTATGTTCACTTTTCAACACATTAAACGAAAGCTTAACTTTGTTCCCTTCATTCAATATCCTTGGTGAGGGCCTGAGAATGAACGGAAATTAAAGTAGTTAAACTTAGATTAAAAACCTGATTATAGGATAAAATCATAAAACCAGTTCATTAATTTAAAGAAAAGGCGATGAATTCTTACATTCCATGAATACTTTACAATACTAATGATGATAGGTCCATTTATATACTGGTAGCACAGCTACTATATGAATATACTCTACTGCGCCTAATGTAAAGTATATATGGGTATTTTTCTTACTCCCGCTATCATGCTCTTCCCCCCTCCCCCCCTCTCTCCTCTTTCATCCCTCCATTTCTTTTTACCCAGTTTTCTTGTCTCTCCTTTCTTCTCTTCTATTTCCTTCCTTTTCTGTCTTTTCCTTTCCTTTTTCTTTCCCTCTCTTTTTTCCCTCCCCCTTTTCTCATTTTTCCCGACGCAGCGCAATGTGACCGATAATATCCTGATATGTGGAGGGGGTGCGACACCCCCCACATATCAGGATATTATCGGTAACATTGCTCTCTCCTTTTTTTTTAACGGTAAACTACAAAGCCCTAATTTGAAGTTGACATAATTATAAATTACTTGTTCACATACAATGCGTCTTTACTGAGAGCATGAACAAAGCGCCATTCTCATTTGTTCTTTTTTTGCCCTCGAACATTTAAAATTGCACCCCTCCCCCCCCCCCCCCTTGAGCACCAGGGGAGGGGGGCTGTCTCCAAATAAAGGTAAAATTAACGCGTTTTTTTTTTACCCCCTGTAGCTGCCCCTGCTTAGGGCAGGATATTAACGCTGATCATACCTCATGAGCAATTGTTGTTCAACTTGTTTTTGTCATGCTTTCTGCATTCCTATATTAAAGAATAAATGAGAATGGCGCTTTGTTCATGCTCTCAATAAAGACACATTGTATGTGAACAAGCAATTCATAATAATGTCAACTTTAAATTAGGACTTTGTAGTTTACCGTTAAAGAAAAAGGAAAGACCAATTTTACCGATAATATCCCGATATGTGTGCATGCTTAAACTCCAGTCAGCCCCTTCTCCCTCTTTTCTCTCTCCCTCTCTATATCACTTCTTTAGCTCTCTTCCATACTCTCTCTCTCTCTCTCCCTCTATATCCATTCTTTAGCTCTCTTCCATACTCTCTCTCTCTCTCTCCCTCTATATCCCTTCTTTAGCTCTCTTCCATACTCTCTCTCTCTCTCCCTCTCCCTCTATATCCATTCTTTAGCTCTCTTCCATACTCTCTCTCTCTCTCTCTCTCTATATCCATTCTTTAGCTCTCTTCCATACTCTCTCTCTCTCTCTCCCTCTATATCCATTCTTTAGCTCTCTTCCATACTCTCTCTCTCTCTCTCTCCCTCTATATCCATTCTTTAGCTCTCTTCCATACTCTCTCTCTCTCTCTCCTCTATATCCATTCTTTAGCTCTCTTCCAACTCTCTCTCTCTCCCTCTATATCCATTCTTTAGCTCTCTTCCATACTCTCTCTCTCTCTCTCTCCCTCTATATCCATTCTTTAGCTCTCTTCCATACTCTCTCTCTCTCCTCCCTCTATATCCATTCTTTAGCTCTCTTCCATACTCTCTCTCTCTCTCCCTCTATATCCATTCTTTAGCTCTCTTCCATACTCTCTCTCTCTCTCCCTCTATATCCATTCTTTAGCTCTCTTCCATACTCTCTCTCTCTCTCTCCCTCTATATCCATTCTTTAGCTCTCTTCCATACTCTCTCTCTCTCCCTCTATATCCATTCTTTAGCTCTCTTCCATACTCTCTCTCTCTCTCTCTCTCTCCCTCTATATCCATTCTTTAGCTCTCTTCCATACTCTCTCTCTCTCTCTCCCTCTATATCCATTCTTTAGCTCTCTTCCATACTCTCTCTCTCTCCTCTATATCCATTCTTTAGCTCTCTTCCCATACTCTCTCTCTCTCCCTCTATATCCATTCTTTAGCTCTCTTCCATACTCTCACTCTCTCTCTCTCTCCTCATAATCCCTCTTCTTTAGCTCTCTTCCATACTCTCTCTCTCTCTCTCCCTCTATATCCATTCTTTAGCTCTCTTCCATACTCTCTCTCTCTCTCTCCCTCTATATCCATTCTTTAGCTCTCTTCCATACTCTCTCTCTCTCTCTCCCTCTATATCCATTCTTTAGCTCTCTTCCATACTCTCTCTCTCTCTCTCTCCCTCTATATCCATTCTTTAGCTCTCTTCCATACTCTCTCTCTCTCCTCCTCTATATCCATTCTTTAGCTCTCTTCCATACTCTCTCTCTCTCCCTCTATATCCATTCTTTAGCTCTCTTCCATACTCTCTCTCTCTCTCTCCCTCTATATCCATTCTTTAGCTCTCTTCCATACTCTCTCTCTCTCTCTCCTCTATATCCATTCTTTAGCTCTCTTCCATACTCTCTCTCTCTCCCTCTATATCCATTCTTTAGCTCTCTTCCATACTCTCTCTCTCTCTCTCTCCCTCTATATCCATTCTTTAGCTCTCTTCCATACTCTCTCTCTCTCTCTCCCTCTATATCCATTCTTTAGCTCTCTTCCATACTCTCTCTCTCTCCCTCTATATCCATTCTTTAGCTCTCTTCCATACTCTCTCTCTCTCTCTCCTCTATATCCATTCTTTAGCTCTCTTCCATACTCTCTCTCTCTCTCTCTCCCTCTATATCCATTCTTTAGCTCTCTTCCATACTCTCTCTCTCTCCCTCTATATCCATTCTTTAGCTCTCTTCCATACTCTCTCTCTCTCTCTCCCTCTATATCCATTCTTTAGCTCTCTTCCATACTCTCTCTCTCTCTCCTCCCTCTATATCCATTCTTTAGCTCTCTTCCATACTCTCTCTCTCTCTCTCTCTCCCTCTATATCCATTCTTTAGCTCTCTTCCATACTCTCTCTCTCTCTCCCTCTATATCCATTCTTTAGCTCTCTTCCATACTCTCTCTCTCTCTCTCTCCCTCTATATCCATTCTTTAGCTCTCTTCCATACTCTCTCTCTCTCCCTCTATATCCATTCTTTAGCTCTCTTCCATACTCTCTCTCTCTCCCTCTATATCCATTCTTTAGCTCTCTTCCATACTCTCTCTCTCTCTCTCTATATCCATTCTTTAGCTCTCTTCCATACTCTCTCTCTCTCTCCCTCTATATCCATTCTTTAGCTCTCTTCCATACTCTCTCTCTCTCCCTCTATATCCATTCTTTAGCTCTCTTCCATACTCTCTCTCTCTCTCTCCCTCTATATCCATTCTTTAGCTCTCTTCCATACTCTCTCTCTCTCCCTCTATATCCATTCTTTAGCTCTCTTCCATACTCTCTCTCTCTCTCCCTCTATATCCATTCTTTAGCTCTCTTCCATACTCTCTCTCTCTCTCCCTCTATATCCATTCTTTAGCTCTCTTCCATACTCTCTCTCTCTCTCTCCCTCTATATCCATTCTTTAGCTCTCTTCCATACTCTCTCTCTCTCCCTCTATATCCATTCTTTAGCTCTCTTCCATACTCTCTCTCTCTCTCCCTCTATATCCATTCTTTAGCTCTCTTCCATACTCTCTCTCTCTCTCTCCCTCTATATCCATTCTTTAGCTCTCTTCCATACTCTCTCTCTCTCTCCTC